>KB671728.1:92729-120399 GCA_000349105.1 Anopheles epiroticus
TTAAAAGTCAGCTGTATCTTCGTTATGGCTTTAAAATAATTGGAGTATTACCTCACAACAGACAAATTAGTCCAATTATCTCTATCAATCTTGTACAAGGAGCGTATTATACCAGCACAATGCATAACATTTTCTAAGCTAGTAGCTCCAGTTTTCTTGTGCAATGTGGTTTATGGTGCCCTTAGTCGCACGGTAAGATATAGGCATTTCTTGGATAATCTAGCTTTTATTTAGATTTGAAAGAACGTCAATACGATGGATGGACATTTCTTGCCTCAGAAGTGTCATGTAACGTAGGATGAAGGATAGAGTAGCCTGTTTCGAATTTTGTATTTGAGAAAACGCAAATCAATTGATAGTTTAATACCTCTACCCCAAAAGGATTTTAATCAATGGGTATTAACACCTTCCCCATTCAACACATACCGCGTTGATGAATGAATCGCTTAAGATTCCCGCTCATCAAACCCCCTTTTACGCGCATGGCGTGGCATCTCCAAAGGAGGCAAAGTTAAGAATGAAATCATTCTACAACGGTGGTACGCCAATTTCTTCATGCTTAGCTTAATCGATCATTACAATAATCTTAACGCTGTTTGTTGCTTCTGAGTTTTGCTGCTGTCTGCTTCTCTTTGAAAACGAACAGTGCGGCCGTCGGCAGTGCGTGGGCTTAATGAATGGTACACTCCCTAGAACCCAGCTCGACGAAAACTCCGACCGGCGCACATGTGTTGGGCACATTTTCTTACCATCCCCAGCCACATTAGTTGATTTTTGCCACCATCTTCTCGCCACTGGACTTGGCCCGGGCTCCTCTTGTAGTGTTTTTTTTTATTCACTTCCCGTATCTCTCACTTTCTTACTGTTAATTCTCGCTCGCTTACTGTATGCCGGCCCTGACTAGCTTGAACGCTTCTTCTTCATTAGTCACCGCCCCGAAGGACCGTGGTGGGCTCTCCGACCAACTAGCGGTCCGGAGCGGAAACGGAACCCGCTGCTGCTGCCACTGCTGCAACCCGGTAATGATTATATAATTCTCCCGATGATTAATAATAGAACATAGAGGCAGCAGTCGCAGACTCGCGCACGCAGGCTGACCTCCACCGATTTAACAACAGTTGGCGTCCATCCTAACGGGGGTGCTGGCAGGGGAGGGCAGGTTGATGGGACACAAGGTGAGGGTAAGTTTATTAACTATTATTAAATTATTTGGCTCCCGGGTTCCTGGGCTCCCGGGGCTGACCGAGTCTCCAGTGCTGCTGACGGCATGGGACCGGCCGGGGTCATGTGGTGCGTCTTCGGGTCGGTGGGCAACGTTTATCCGTCTTGATGGGAAGGGAAGGTGTTTCCATCAAGCGCGATCGCGGCCGGCCCGACTGACGACCAAAATAATGAGACCCACGATGAGGCGTAACGATTTTCACGGTTTCGCCGTACCAACACGTGCTAGCTGTTGCGCGCGGGCTCAACTGAATAGAGCGAAAGGGGCAGTGGACATTCCATTGGATAGCTAGTTTCATATTAATTTTGTTAAATTTGCAACTCAAAAAGGTTACTGAAAGATATCTTATTTAAGTGAAATCTACAACTGATATCGAACATTTTGTTCAGTTTCTTAATGTAAATCGTGTAGCAAGCTAGAAACAATCGCCCAGCAAACCCTTTCCCTGTTTTGACGGTCCGTCTCTTTCCCGAATTGCGCCGAATAGCCTGACCCGTGTTCTCCTCATCCCCTTCAAAACCCCTCCGATGTGTTTTAGAAGCAGAAGTTTTCCTTAATGATGGTTTGCCACTGGTGGCAAATGAAGTGCGCGTGCGCCTTTGGCGCTTCCAGTGGCTATAATTATCACTCCGGGAGCGGCCACGCTAGTAACCCCGGGTTGTGTGTGTGTGTGTGTTTGGAAGATGGAGATTCTCGGATGAAGGTTTTTTTTCATCTTGTTATTCGTCAGCTTCCCCCAGTGCCGGCCGTTCCCCGCCCAACTGTACGGGGCTGTGTAGCGTTGGCAGCGTTTTTCACTCATCAGCGTCTAGTTCGTGGCGCGTCACAAGCATTAGAGGGCATTCCGCTGCGTATTCAGTAATTATGCTTCCAGCCGGGCAGGGCTGCGTTCGTCAAAGGCGTCAAAGGCTTCCGGCACACACCGTGGCGATGGTGGTGGTACATTTGTAACTAATTCTAAAATGATCCGATTAGAGAGATGATTGGATCGAGTTTCGCACCTTATTTGTAACTGGGCATTAAGCTGATGCTCGTTGGATAATTTGCAGCAGCGGCAACGTTGAAGCGATCTCTGCTATTGCTTGTAAGCTGTCGTGTTCGAAGGTCCTCGACGTCCAGCATGTTTCACCGCTACCGATCGACACCTGACACTTGTCGAGCGAGGGGCACAAGTAGTACGGCACATGTTTCTCTGTTTTTCTGGGGGGTTCTCTGCCATCCCTCAGCTGTACTGCTCGGTGCACCGGCTAGGACATAAACAACTCGCTCTGGAGGGTCGCCATGCAGATGATCGTAAAATGAAGCACAGAAGAAAAAAAAAATAGCGCTAACCAAACAGGGGGAGAGAGTATGACAGAGTAAACATAGTAACATTGTTTTAGTGGGGTAATTAAGTGGCCCTGTTTGGTACCCAGCTCGAGACACTTTACTGGAGAAAGGAATCGAAAGCGTCCCGGCGCGTTGAGAGCTAATTGATCATCTCTCTTCTTGCTTATCGTCGCGAGATGTCACAGAGCTACAGCACCAACAACTACATGAGGACCCACAAGGAGTTGTATGTACACCGACATAACGATCGCGTTATCTCGATCGCTGTGCTGTAGTAACATCGATTCTGGGGAACAACAGCGAGCTTCGGCCAGTTGATTTTGTGCCTGACACTGTTACTGCTGCTGCTGCTGCTTCTGCTGTACTGAGAACAATTAAAGGCACATGGATGAGTTATCGAAATAGCGTGCCTAGTTCCGTCCTAGACAACCGTTTCGGGCCTGTTCAGTCTTGCATAACCTTACGGAGCGGTTCAAGTGGGGAAGAAGGCAAGGAAAGAGCGAGGGAACCTTTTTATTATCAACCACAATTACCAGCGGCTTCCTTACCAGGGCCATAGCCATAGCGACACGTACACGCACTTACACCGAGCGGTGGGTAATTCGAGCGATACCTAAGACGCTGCTCGAGCGCCATCTTGCGGCACTGGCAGTTAATTTACTCCTGCACCAGGAGCACCAACCGCACGGTACGTGCTATAATTTTCGTGCGGAACTTTCTTACCGTTCTCTCGGAGCGTATGCTCCACAAATTGGAGACGCTTGAACGAAAGCAATTACGATGGGATTAAAAAGGCCCGAGCGCTGCCTGCTGCAGCCCTGTTCGCTCGAAGGAGCTGCTGCGTGCAGGCGCGATCGCGGCGGTACGCACCATTCGCCAGTGCTCGTATGCGTATACGCG
Organism: Anopheles epiroticus; assembly: GCA_000349105.1. Taxonomy (NCBI): domain Eukaryota; kingdom Metazoa; phylum Arthropoda; class Insecta; order Diptera; family Culicidae; genus Anopheles; species Anopheles epiroticus. The sequence continues at coordinate 96,181 of KB671728.1, forward strand.
AGATAATCTTTGCACGCGTGAGCACGCCAATGTACGCGTTGGAAAGGGCAGGGTGGTGGGGAGGGGGGGAATTCGGTGATGCGTTTTTATAATCCATTTTCCGATACGGCAGCCCAGAATGTCCACAGGTGCCCGTCCGCAGAGGGGTGTGCTGTTGCAGTTGGCGATTCAGCCGGGGCAGGCAGCTGCAGATCGAGTGCCTGAGGGCATCTAAAGCAGGGGCCGGCGAGAATCGCCTGATAGGCGCTAGGAGCTGGTTGAAGGTGAACCACTTTTTTACTACTTCTACTTCCGCTTGACGGAGCTCTTTAATTGCCAGTTTTTGGGGTTTGAAGGTCGAGCTGGAGAAGGATGGCTTTTAGCATACGGTGGCAAGCATGGGCCGGGAGCGTCGAGGGGCTGCTTATCGTCGTGTAATTGCGCTAATTGAAATGTACGATTGAGAGCGGGACAGTTTGCTGACGCGAATGACAACACTTTAGATAGCCAACACTACTGGGGGGAATGGCCGATTCTTCAAAATGTATGAGCAATGAGTGAGAGTGTGATGAATAAATTCATTTCCACAAGAACGTTTCAGTTTCTCGAAAGGTTTTTTGGTGGGAAAATCAATAGCAGTAGTTCAAAGACCTGCAACAAACGAGATGCTTTCCTTGCGGTGATGATTTTAAAGATTTATATCTACCGAGCACTATTACTCCACCATCGCCAGATGTTGCGACCGTGAGTGTGAGAAAGAACACAGCACAGAACGGAGGGAAAAAAGAAACACGTTACGTGTAATGCCCTAGATTTCGTAGAGATTTCATCTTCCACACCATTAACCACTTGTTTCCAGCGGATCCCTATTCATCCTGCAGATCGAGGATACTTTTGCTTTCTTTCGGTCGGTCGGTTCGCCCCCAACAGTGCCACATTTCCTGCCCGTCCTGAGCCCACACGATTCGTCCTTTTGGGATCGGGAAAGGCAACCGTAGCAGATCGACCACCGCCTTCGCACTGCAGCAGTGAATGTAATATGTTTCAATCACAATAAATGTGCTGGCTGCTGGAGAATCATTTCCGTGGGATAAAAAAAAACGCTGCTCGGGTGCGTGTAGAGCCCTTCGGTGGTACGCTTTGCGCTACGCATTCGTTTCCTGCACCTCGTGGCTGCCGTTCGATCCTCTGAGCCCTCCGTTTTGCAGGGCTTATGAATGAATCGATCGCTTGCAAGGAAAGCATCATTAGAGACGGGGTGTATGCCTGCCTGCCGCACCCGTAAAACCGATTGCGATCGCGTATCATAACATGTGATTGCCTGTGGAGGTCGAGGGAAATGTGGTTTCACTCCTCCGAAAGATTAAAAGTAGATTAGAGAGCGCTGAGGGAATGGTTGCCGGCGGTAGCGAAGGGGACCGGGTAGTGTTCCCGAAAGAAGGCTAGGGCTAATAAAAAGTGGCTTCTCGAGCCAACACATGTTACACATGTACGAAGACGCTCTTATCGATGCGTTTCTCGAAACGGGAAGGAAAGACAGTTGCTGTCTATTGGGCTGGGTTTCGTCCACATGTTGTTGGCACTTGTTCTGTTCTGAAGTGCTGCGCACTGTCAGAAGGCAGAGGTTGAGTGGGAATGCGTGAAAAGGGGCAGGCGTTAAAGGGTCCAGCCTCGAAGACACATTGGGGACGGAGTTGAACCGGGTGCAATAATTGAAGGGTTGCTTTTGGGACGTTTCGGCAATTGCTCTTGTTTCTTGAGCTCCTTTGCAGCGGTAATGGTGATGCAGCGTCTCTTTCAGAAGATGTAATAGTTATTGCTGTGTGAATCATTTTAACAGAGATTGCTAAAGCCGTCCCGTCCCTTCTTCAATGTACTCTTTGCCTCAATATACGACCATGATGGCCTCGGGGTTGCTAATGCTCCAATCCAACGATATGCAGCGTGACCTCAAACGGACCACCACCTGTCGCTCGTACCTGTCTTGATTACAGCTCTCTCTCTCTCTCTATCTCTCCCCCCCCCCATAAGCAGCATCCACTGCAGCTTTCGTCTTCCGGGGGACACAGTTTGGGCGCCTGCACCGAAAAACCCAAGGAGCGCAGGACCCCAATATGGGTAGGAGCCGGCGCTACTAGACCGGCCGCCCGACACCAGCAGCCAATGACCGGCAAATGGATTCCGAAACCCGAAAGGCCACACCGACGAACAGGTTTTGCATGGCTAGACCAGCCCAAAAGCCGTTTGCCAAACGGTGTGCAATCCGGTCCGGCACCCAGACACTCGGCGGGTGAACAGATCGCCGATCGTCGGCCTACGCTCGATCGCATTACGGTTGCAAACTGTGTCACTGTTCTGCTCGATCACCGCAGCCACTGCAGCTGGGTGGTGGTGGCCCGGGTGGGGGCGCTGAAGCGGTGGGCCGAAAATTTGAAAACCGGTCCCTGGCCGCCCTCCCTCCCAACCGGGGTGCCAAATTCCAGCGGTGTCCAAAATCGTTTTCGCTGGCGCGCTCGCCAGCACGGAAACTCGTTTTGCATTTTGGAGGAAAGGTGAGCGCGCGAATGGAGAGCAAATGAAGGCTGGGCTGAAAATGTGCAAACGTGTGAGTATGAATTTGATAAAGCAAGAGGGACAAAAAAAAACACGAGCAATCTTTGGTGACATCCGCCCGGTCCGGCACTGGGACGCAGGGGTGTGGGGCGTGCGTTCCACCCGATGGCTTCAAAACTGTGACAGGAAGTTGGGCGCTCGCGTTGGTGTTGTGTTTTTGAATAATTTATGAAACGAAACAAGCGTGTTTCAAATAATTCGCACAATAAAGCCGCGCGGGGCCATGCGACCGGATCGTTACTGGATATAATGGATTTAATAGGATGTTTTTTCGTTTCAAATGAGCAGTGCTGCATTTCGTAATAATTTAAAAAGCACTTCTAGAACCCTCAACATTTGTTCCAGTTCATCTGCGGGTCCAAATCATACACCGGAAAACGAGAACATAACAAGTCCCGTTAAGCTATCATCCGTCACCCGTAAAAAGAGAACAACGGTACAGACGGCAAAGGATCCCTATTTGCATAACGTCTCGCCCTGGGTTTTTCGTCCCGGGTATCTGGCAAGGAGCGACCGAAGAATGGACTGCATTCGGGTCGTAAATAAATAAATAAATTCCAACCTTAAGGATGTCTTGCGTCGGATGGACGGAAGCCGGTTATACCCCGCACCGCTCTTGACCGCCACTCAGTCGGCAGACACACAGTGTCCGCCTCTACCTGAACGGACCGGGGGTGAAGAAGTTCTGTTTACTGTCCCTCATATAACATCCTTTTCTTTTGCTTTTATTTGACTTGAATTACCGGTGCGAGGACAGGGTGATCCTTCCCTTTGTGCGCCATCCCGGCCAAAGACTGCGAACTGTGGACTGCTCAATCAGGCTTTTTCTGGTGCTAATGCACTGAGGATGACTCGGATGCGTGAGCCAAGCATCTTACTGGATTATGTCACAAAATGTCGAAAAAAATGGAAACGACGCAAATAAGTGAAACGAAACAGGAATTGATTCATGCTTTGCCGCAGCTTATTCCATTAGCTCAATCCCAAAACCTTGAAATCACGATTAGCGGTTTCATTGACCTGGCCCCCGGGCCCATTTAGCAGGGAATCATATGCTTCATTTAAACCTCATTCTTGATTATTTTGTACATACACTGTGGCTTATCTGTTTGCGCGGGACTTGCTGTTCTCACTGTCCCGGTATGTTCTCAACTTCCGAAAAGTGCCTTCCGACCCGGTAGTTTCGAGCATCCTTAATCGCCTGCTAACGACTGTTTTGATGTTTATTTGCCCTATCGGGAGCCGTCTGTCGTGGTTTTGTTTTAATTTTTCCTTTCTTGGCTGCTGCTCAAAATCGTCTAATGGGTGCGTTCTTGGAAACCTTCGTAGACAGCGAGACGTTTGTCGGCGGGAACCGAAACGGAAGCCTTTCCCCATTCAACATTCGGCGGATGGGATGATGGGGCAGTAATTTCATCGCGATAAGACCGCGGTACTACTCGTACTCGTGATTGGCTTGCTCGGGCTCTATCAATGAATGGGTACGCACATGTAGGTACCGAACATGCGCGCTATTTGGCCGTTCCCGGCAAATGCGGTAGAGCGGAAGCAGGCAGTTGGAGTGATACGGGATGGACGGGTTGTTCTTCTTTTTGTGTGTCATTTTTCGACAGCTGGTTAGTAGATGCTGGATGGTGGACTGAATGGAACGCAATCACAGCAGAGCGGTCGCATGTGTACACTGGTAAATTATTGACGATAACCCGTGATGACACCTGAAGATTGGTGTATCGCTTTAGCCATCTAGCTCCATTACGGCCGGTGTCGCATTGGGCAGAGGATTTATGATCATCTTTCTTAAGAATGCTCGGACCAAAAAAATAACCCATAAAAGTGTCATCTTTACCCGTTCACTAGCGGTGGTGATACGAATGCCACCGTTTATTGGAGCTAGCTGTTGTGGCGATTGCCGACTCGGCAGGGTCAACGAGACTACCGGAACTGAAACTCATAATATTTCCTCCTTCGGAAAGCCATTAAACTCACTGATTGGTTGCTTGGTGACGTGAGGGTAACGGTCTGGGAGAAGTTGTAGTTGGGTGGAAGGAGTGGAAAAAAAAATAGGAAAGTGACCCAATCACCACCAACGCAGCGCGTTGGTACGCGGTAGGCCGAAACCGGCTTCCGAGCGAATGATCATATTTTATGCAACGATTTGCAGAAATTGAGCTTACGGACTGTCGAGCTGTGCTGCGGACCTGTTGAAAATGCAACCACTAATTGATTGGTGTCAGGCTTGTGGCAGTCGAACGAACGAAACGGCACACTGGCCTGAGCAGGGAAAACGATCCGAAACGCTGGGAGGTCCCACCGGCTGGGCTGCATCCTTCGTTCTGGGAAGCTCGCCCTGACCATCCACTGACAGGGCAGGCGAATGACGATGATATCATAATGGATACGGCCGGATAGAAAGGGTGCAGCCCGTTTTATTCCCCCCTCCCATCCTTTACCCTATTCGAAGGGTCACACAAATTGCACACCATTTTGTAGTGGCTGATTAAATCGATCATATTATACGTGCGCCCGGGATCAGGCCCCCTTCGCTGTTTTTGCATGCGAATTTTTGTCGCATAACCTAGGAGGTCTCCATCCATCAAACTCAATCGCCCATCCAGCGGCGGATGAGATCGGTGGACCCACAGGGACGGCCCGGTCGAATGAAGCCGTCAGGACACTGCCCGGAGCGGTGGAAAAACTTTGCGCACCGACGGCAAGGCGTATTAGTTTACCCGTACCTGCGTGCGTAACGTGGCCGGAGGTCCAAAATCGTTTTTTTTTGTTGCTGCGTCTCGAAGGGTCAAGATTTTGCAAATAGTTTGTATTTTGGCAACTCCGGGTGGTGGGGGGAGGAGGGGGGCGGTTGGTTTCTTGAAGGTGAGCGCGAATTTGCAAAACTATTGCGGCTTCGCTACAGCGAGACCCACAACACAACACAATGCCGCACTTCTCACACGGTAAATCAATCCGATGCCACCGTAAAGTGACACTTTCTGCTCGGGTCACCTCTCGTGTCGGTCGGCAGGTACTGGTCGCCGGCCGGGAAATCTTGGAAGGCGCAAGCGCATGTCGGCAGTGATGTAGAGGTCGGATTGCCAAAAAAAACAAAATCCAGCCCTGGCTGCTGGCCACACCGATCTTCCAGCGCGGCGATGCGAGCGCCAGTCGCACAAATGCCTCGAGTTTCTGTCCAGCGCACGAGAAGCGGTTCCAGAAAACGGTTCCAAAACGCACGAACGGTGTTTTACGGTTGTTTCGGTGCGCAACCGGTTTCGGATTACCAGCTAGCCGGTTTATCGGGTAACTGTCGTCAAGCGATGGGAAGTTGACTTGAGATTGGGTTGGCTGTTTTCGTTCTTTTGGTTCTTCGTTTGTGTGGACGGTTAGTGGTTCTGATAGTGGAAGAAGGAGAGGATCCGAAGAAGATAAGCCGAAACCGTAATGGTACGGGCAGTGGACGAGCAACAGATGACACGCTGGTGTCGTTTGGGCGTCAGGTTACACAACAAGCGCATCGTAATTGCCGAAGGTTGAGGTTGCAGGGCAGAGCTGTGCGCTTCGGGATGAGTTGGAGAATTATCTTAATGCGATGGCTTATCAGGTGCAGGACGGGGAACACACCGATAGTGGGATGATGTACGTGATTTTCGGGAAAACAGAGTGCAAGAATGGTATAATACTGTTTTGTCGCAATAAATTATGTGAGATTACAGGAGCTAAGTATGGGAAAAGAAAGCCGGATAAGCATTTTAAAACATTTTTGTTTTATTAATGTATTATCTGAACAATAATGATTTATTTGAATATTATTACAATTTTTGTTATTTGACGTTTGAGTTTGGAAACAACGAAACAACAAAATCGAAACTTCATGATAGCTCCTAGAACAATAATCATTTGCTTTTCATAAATGGAATGTTATTCCTAATTTGTTTTTTGTATTACAAACAAAACATTCAATAAATTATTAAAGTGACCCACATGACGAAGCTTCTCTCAACACGCAAAGAAAACAGGTCAACACTCGCTGGCAATCATGACGACCTCCACCCAAATGTAATGAAATGAAAACCGTATCTTCATGCCATTAGCCAAAAGCCTCCCCCCTCCCCCCCCCTCGCTCAAGGGTACCTCTACCATCCAGACACGATTGATTAGTTTTCCGCGAGGGAAAAAGCTCACTGCATGCCCCTGTTTCCCTCCCATTTTCTCATCAATTTGTTCATTAATCAATCCATTCGCTCATTTTCATAAATAATTGTTTCACACGCGAAACACACGGAGACGACCGTTCGAGAAATGGCCGGGGAAAACAAAAGGCAAAATCACCTTTCTACTCGCCAACCAAACATGAATACTCGAGGCACAAATATTGCAAACCATTCGGTTGGCGGGAAATCGGTTCGTTGCATCCACTGTTTCAAGCGAAGAGCAGCAGGAAAGAACTCACCCAATGATGGTGGGGCTGCTGCTGAACTGGATCAAACAATTTTCCCTAAATTGAAAAATCAATTTCCAAATCGTTAGCTCAAATAGATTGCGCTTCTCTCATTTGGTGCGCAGGGTGGGAATTAATTCGATCGGAGTCGGAAAAGTCGGAAAACGGTCGGGCGGAGACGCATGGGAGGATGGATGGTACGGATCGAGCCGCGCTGCCAACACCGCTAAGCGATCGATAATCGGCGCTAAACGGATTTGAACCTCCGATCGTCCGTTAAACCCTCTCCCACCTCTCTCGACTCCCTGGCATTATGTTGTGCCTTTCTTCATCGCCCGGCAACTCTCGGACAGACGTACAAGATGAGCTTTATGTTGTGGGTATGTCGTTTTTTCCATTTGAGTTCAGAGTAGAGGTGTGTTTTTTTTCCTTCCTTTTGCTTCACTCCCTCATCCACTCGGTGTGCAGTGCGTGAAGAAGTGTCGAATCATGTTCCGAGCGGTGAGATTTCGGTGTAGTGGAAAGTGTGTGAGCGTGGCCAGGCAGCCGGGCAGGCAGGCAGGCAGGCAGGCAGGCATGTTTAATGATATGCTTTCGCACATCGTTTACGGTGCTGGATATGTAACAGCATATGTGGCTGTTCGATCGATTTGAGTCAAGCACCCGGCATGCTGCATACGAATCCCACTCCCTACCGCACGCATAAAATCCATCAAAGTTGAATGAGCTCCCAAAACATTGACCGGGTTTCTTCTTAAAACAAAACCCTTCCGAAACGACCGCCGGCTCCGTGGAGGGTAGGTCGGGAGGTCGGGAGTGGACCTTTGGAAAACAAAACGCTCGTTTCCGATTTCCGCCCGCGGTACTCCACGGTTTTTTTCGGTGCAGCGAAAATGGTGAAATGAATATAGTCGATGGCTGCATGTCGATGCATCTTGACAACTTCCGGTTGATGTTTTATCAGCAGCACGTGGCTCAATTTGGTGCGGTCTGGTGCAAGACGGCCGAAATGATCTCGTAGCGGAAGCGAAGCCCAGTGTCATACGCGCGAGCCGGCCGGCTGCTGGCCGCACGATCAACTTTAATGTTGATAATTAAGCGCTGCGGATGATAGCAGAGCGCCACTAGGCTAGGCTAATTTGTACCGCATAAACTTTCTTCGCTCGTGCGCCAGTCCGATCGGTTTCTCAATTATGGCTGCAGAAGCAACTGCATCCGCCGATGCACACCAGTTGCTTCTGCCGTTGAGCAGGTTTTATTTTTTTTGCGGTTCCAGCACTCTGACGCTGCTCCACTTCACTTTCCCACTCGATGGAGCAGCGCGACCTGTCGATAGCTGTCTGGGTCACTCCAGGGGTGGGTTGCGTCAGGTTGTTTTTTTTTGTTGGATGATTGTGCTGAGTGAAGGACACCTCCAGTCCAAACAGCTGACCGATACGGTTCCCGTTTAATTGGCACCGTTTTGGCAGCCTTCCATCGGAGGAGTTTCAGTTGCGTAAAGGATACTCATGGCCAATGGCGCTGGAGCGTCTAGAAACAGTGGGCTAACGAACAAGAGAGTACATGGATCAGAAAGAGTAGCAGTAGTAGTAGCAGCAGCAGCGGCAGCAGGTAGCATGTCTCGATGGAGAAAAGCAATAATTAGCTACAACAATGTTTACAGCCGATAATGATAGGTGAGGGCCTATCGATGCGAATGGAAATAGTGAAGTCATCGAAGGTCTAGGGAGCGCCTAGCGCAGTGCGTTGGACCGTTGTCTAGCGCTCTGGTTGGTTAGTTCGGACTGCTGATCGCAACATGGAGCGATGCGAGCGTTGGACGAGCCTCTCGGTGTAGGCCGGATCGTCCAGCGGTGCTTCCGGGACGGTTTGGCGGCAACGGCTTTGCGCGATCGAGTTATAACCTTCGCGTTTTGAAGGGCTTGTCGATAAGGGAGCTATAGAGAGTATCTTTGGCCTCATCTCAGTGCACTTAATAGGGCAGTTAAAGTACAACATATCTTCTGCAGCTACAAAACTCTATTCCTTGCACAAAATTCAAACTCAAACTCTTTTGTATTTATATAAATGACTCTTCAACTACTTGTTGTGCTGTGCGGCGTACTCGATGCGGGTATACATTCTCAAGGGCCAAAGGTTATGCGCGATTGAAAGCAGATCCACCAGATCGTTCAACGTTTTCTCCAGTCACGCTGGGCATAGAACGCAAATCACGCACGCAATTACACTGTCGGCTGCGCGTGTATTCTTCCTCATTTTCAACTCCAACAAGGTGGCAACCCGTTTATGACCTTTTCGATTGATCCTTCCAAACGAATGTGACTTTAGGCGTCGAGTGGCGATCGATTGCTTGACAGACGCAGCAAACGTTTGCTGGAATCGATTTGAGCCTTTGTGTCCGTTTTTATGGCTCTCTGGTTCAAATTTGCTGAGGGAATCAAGTTAGATGGCGAGGAACTTCGTCTCGGTTTGACATCATCTGCTCGGTAGCAAAAACGGCTGGTACAGTCACATAATTATGTGTGTAATTTCGTACAATCCAAAAAAAAAAACAAACAAACAGCCTGTACGGTTGTTATGCTTGCGCTTATCAGGCAGGTTGATTTTTAGAAGATGCGGTCGTCGAATTTTTTTTTTGTTTTGTCCTCCCAATTTCCCGCACGTATCGACTGACGTGACATGTGTCTTTGAATCAAACAAAGAACATTGTTCAGCAGGCTTGTAGCGGGAAGCAAAGCAATGCAAAAAAAACAGCTCCACCACAAGTACACTAACCGCTCGGGAGGGACATTAATTATTTTCTCCGATGCACGTTTGATGCACAGCCTAATTATGCGCCACAATTTAAGCGAAAACACACGCGGTCACGGTGACGATCGTTAAATTGATGAAAAAACAATCCGATCAAGCTGCCGGTTTGGTGGGAATTTTTTTCATCCCTCCCGATAGCACAACCTGTTCGGTGGACAATTATAGCGGTTCGCTGGCATCGCTAGAATACCGTTGGATTTGTTGCACAAAAGATGGTCTTCATCACCTGCTTGGTGGCCGAAAGCAAAAACAAAGGACATTGCGGTCTTGTTTGTGCAAAAATGAAAGATTTTTTATACGCCCAAGCCATCGGATGTTCTTATCGTCGAGAGCGAAGACAAAGACACATGTTTGATGGGCGCGACGGCGGTTATCAAGCCGGTTGGGAAATATTTTTATCAAATGGTTGTTCGGCTTCCGTTCCGGCAGGGTTCCGGCATCGGGTTGATAAGTACCAGGGCAGGATGTGCATCGAATCCTCCCAGTGAACCTTGGGGGAAGATCTTTATCATTATTTTTTATTTCCACAATAACGACTCTTTATCATTATAAACACATAAAAAAGAGTTTATGGATAACAGTGCAGGAGCAGAACATGTTCTCTGGTGAATTATATGCAATTGGACAAATTTATGCATTTTAAAGGGCATTCATTAACACAAAAAAATCTAATAAACACGGACTCAATTAAGTTAAGACAAAACTTTAAATTCTAATAAATTTGCTAATAAACTAATTGGGCTGAAACTCCAAATTGTAGAAAAAAATATTTTTCAAATCATTAAGAGCTCTTTTTCTTCATGCTCGATCGAAACATAAACCGATCCGCCCGTAGCTACTACATCGTTAGCCTTACGTTCCTTCCCGATATCGAACGCTGCCCCTGCCGATTGACAGATGCTTCAAGAAGATCGTTTGATGCGCAGGAGGTTATCGTGCCCGGCTGCATAAAAGCGTATAAAAGACCACAAAATATTACACACCAATAACAACCGAACGAAAAAAAAAATCTGCAAAACCGTCCCAAACAGCCGCAAGACCGAACACCTGACCGCGTCCAGGTATGCCGAGAAACTTTCGCTGCAAGGAAGCGCGAATGGTCGAGAGAAATTTCGCTTTCCTTACGATCTGCACCCTGCGCCTTGCTGCGCCCCATCCTGCGAACATCTGGCCCCCCTGGTTTGGGCCGTTTCCCGGTCGGTGGTTAGTGCGTTGTTTGCCTTCGCTTGTTTGCTGAAGGTGGACACACAATAAACGTTTGAAGCGCAAAATATTATGCTCACCGCGCTGGCAACGTGTAATTAAGTGTGTTTGGGGGATCACCGTGCGGGCAGTGGGCTGGGGCGGTAGAAGAAAAGAGTGCGCGATGACAAAATAACACATAAAAGCAGGCATCGTAAAGCATGTAATTTTTACGGAGGGACAAACATTGCATTAATCGATCATTAGATGGGATTGAATCGTGCGCGCAACGATGTCTCGTTCGTCCTTGCTTGTTTCCAGTCATTGCGGCAGTGCATCAGGTGTGTGAGAGCCTGATCGATGTACGACCACGTTGCAGCCCTCGATGAAATCGTTGCGATAAGCAAGGTTCGTCGTCAATGTTTGCGATCGGATCGATCGAGAAGAGAGACCACGTCCCGATGAAGATGAGCTGGATGGCTGGAGGCCAGTAGGGCAGGTTAATAATGTATCACACTGTAAAGGCAAGAATCTGCAAAGGAATGGTGTTTCAGGATCGGGAATGCTTTCCGTTTGCTTTCGTTTTCGTCAAACGCCATTTCATTCGGCATCTGTCACTTAGATGCCGGAAGCACGAGTGCTTGCGTGACGCTTTCTAGGTGGTAATTTATGATCAAATTAAAACCATCAAACAATTAATTTACAAGTTATAAGGTTGAAACAGATCGGTGCAATGGAAGGCGAGTGTGTGCAGGGCAAGACTCGCAGAAGGCGAAAAGACGCAGCGGGCAGCAGCTACCGCCTGAAACAGTTTAATAAAATGCAAATGACGCTTCTTCTGCTCACCCAAAATGCCAAAGAAGCAATAAAAAGTGGGCTTATGAAAAATGAGGATGATGTCCAAACGATCGATGCGATGCAGGCAGCGTGATACAGCGAAATTTGAATGCAAATGATGATGAACGTCATATTTCGAGGCTACGGTACAGAAGCAGGTCAGTTTGTGAAATACAGTGCAACGCAAGTGAACATGATTTATTTTTTTTGCTTTTACAGCTTCCTTGTGATAACTAGGCTATTTTTCGCATTACCCAAAACAAATAACACCCCTAAACATGTTCTAAAATAAATCACCTAGAATTAGATTCGCAATACTTTCCCGCCGAGGCGTGATAAGATGAACCAAGCAAAAAATCTTCCACGTGTGGAAGGAAAATAAATACTGTTAAATGGAAGCGAAGAGTGATAGAGCTCTTGGCAAAACCTATTTTCTGCCTGCATGGCCACGGAACCGATAGCCTTTGAACCTTTGCTTTTGTGTGTCGTCGACATTTTGAGCGATCGTCTGTCTGTCATCATCACTCGCCTGGATCACGCGTCGCGGAGAACCTTGTTGTGAAATTGTTCCCAACGTTGAATCAGTCCAGCGAATGGTTTGAATTTGCAGCGAGTGCGGCTCGCAAAAAAAGACTTTCCTGCAGAAGAAAAACTAATTGAACTGGGTTGCGGAGCGGTTTTTTTAATTGTATTCCGCCACACCAAGATGATCCTTGGAAGGGTATCTCGAAGGTGATGGCACGTGCCACCTCGGGCAAGATGGTTGGAATTAATTGCGGAAAGTGTTTGACCGTATGCAACTGTTCAAGAAATACATCTACCAACCGACCAGTCGAACGGTGCCGGAACGATTCAGTGCCCTCACTATCATCACCCAGGCGGGCGCGATAGTGCCGAAGATGATTTATTTAATTTGTAGTCGTTTTTTTGCTGTTCGTCCAAACGTTTTGCCAAATGTGGTGTAATAGAATGGTTAAACATATGGTTCTGTTTTTGTGATGAAATAGATTAGCGAAGGAAGCGTTGAAACGGTGTTATCATTATGAAATTAAGTAAAGAAGGTGATTGGAAACACTACGCATTAAACCTTTGCCCACACAAAGCCTTCATCTGTACGTAACAATTCATCTCGCTGGTAATGTGACAGAATGACTGTTTAAAAGGGGCTGTGAAATATTGACACCTTTCCTTGTCGAACGCAAACGGTCTAATTGAATTTTGCCTTCCCCTGTGCGTGAATCAGCACTCCGGCCAGCAACCATTCCAGTTCTCACCATTATCTCGAAGCGTCCAGGCTCGACGCAAATCGAGGGAACGATAAACAAATGACACACGGTAAATCATCTCCCGTAAGGCACGGGACAGTCAAAGGGGTTACCCCGAGGTGTCCGCACTGGCCCTCGGTCCATGAAACGTCAGCAAGGGATGTCCATCTGGGGGCTTCAGCCGCCGGTTTCGGGTCAATTACGCCGTCGAATATCTGTCAAACCGTTCGAACTTCAATCAACCGGACCTGGCACGATCAGTCCGCTGTATGAAGCGGACACGGAGCACGGGGTTGGGCAGAGAGAGAGAGAGAGAGTTGGTGGGTGCCGCGGGTTGGTGGGTATTTCCATTTTGTCTAATGAGAAATTACCATAATGAATCTTTTGTGCGCCTCGTACTTAGTTGTCGACCGTTGGTCAGCATCCAGCCAGTCTTCCTATTGGAGATGTTTTCTCTCCTGTTCTCTCTATATCTCTGTGTTACCGGGTATGCGCGGTTGGCGGGAAAGGGAAGGAAACTCAAGCTTGCGCACTTGCCGCAAGTACACCCGATAAGTACCGTATAAGGACACGAAATTACCTGACCTTCTTCTATGAGCTGTGCAGCCGATGGGGAAGCACGCATTCGGTGGGGCAGGAGTTATAAAATTCGGAGCTCATTCGGAGACGGTAATTACCTGCCACCGCCACGTCTTACCGTACCGGCATTCGATCGATTGACAGGCAGCCCGAACCCCGATGGGTGTCCTCCTGCGAACTGGTACGGCTGCGAGTGAAGCGTGTGAAAAATTATGATTTGTAACGTTTTAGGAAAGCCTAGTCATCAGCGCGCGCGGGATCGCGTTGACAGGGGGGCTTTAGCAGGGGGAGCCTTTGAATGCCAAATTACTTGCACGTCGCTTAGCGCTCTCGAACGGCTCGCGCATGGGACGGCGCGAGTGGCCTCATGCCAGGCGGAAATTACGCGTTACTCGTCCACGTCGAGTGCGTCGTCTTGAAAGGTCGCCCCAAATTATGAGAGGGTCGCTCGGCTTCCTCCACTTCGTGGCGTGAGGCGGATTGGGCTGAGCAGTGATGTGAGTGTGGTTGAGCAGAAGTCCGTTGAGAAGAAGGTGGTCGGGCATCTGATTACAGATCGCTGGCAGTGCGATGATAGCACTAGACCTTATGGCCTTTTAGGCGTTTTTGGGATGGGACAAAGAGCGGTGGAAGACATCGAGTTGTGTTGGGTGGGATCCGGTTAGATTGTAATTTTAATTTGTTTAGGTTGTTGATTTGCTTGTCGACAAAAATCCATTTGTGATTCTTGTTAGCATACTGATAGGAGAAACGATTTTGTAAGTTTTAGAACAAGAAGCTGCCGATTTTGCAAAGTAAGTAAAGAACTCCACAGAGCTATAAAGAATTTTATTTCAGTTTGGAGCTGTATAATTATGCGTTATAAAAAGCACCGGGTTACTACCTTCAAGAATTTGTTACTTTTAGGATCTCTCCAAAAACGGTAAAAAGCACATCCTTATCCCCTTCTGTGCATCTCTGATGGGTTTTCTAGAACCTCTACCCCTCCCCTCAGGTAAGCTCCATGTGGAAGATAATCAAGCGGACAGTTGTCAGTGAATAGTGCCACCGAATCGTTAACCTCCCAATTCGGAAGCCGCCATGTGACGATAATTGGTAGCACTGATGCGAAGGTAATTGCATTTTCGATAACCACCTCCAGACGCCTTCCACCCGCTTCCAGTGCGTTTGTACCATTTGGGGCTCCCGGATGCAGGCGTCACAGGTTTCGTCGCTCGAGCCTACAAGCACTGGTGGCTTAAGCACCGTGACGACGACTCCAATCCATGTACCTCTGGACCTTCGAGCGGCCCCGACACAGCCCCGGTTACCGGGTCGTTGCATGACTGCAAAAGTGCAGAAGCTGTAATTAGCCTCCAAAAAGGAAGCGAAGCGAACAAATCTCACGAAACGACCAGGGGGGAGGGGGCTGGGTCGCAAAAAAGAAGATCAACAACGACCGCAGCCCACGGTAATGTTGTTGTGGCCCCTCGTTTTTTGTTGTTTTTTTTTTTGTTGGCTTTCGGCAGTTGATGATTTGGCACGCTGAAAGCGCGACAAGTGTTTTGGCGCGACAGCGAAGTGCATCGGACCGGTTGGCCTCGCGCGGTGTGGCAAACGGGAGAAGGGACCGGGCCAGCGTCAGCCAGCCAGCCAACGAACCATTCTCAAGTTCACCTTCATGACGCGGATTTTTCGCGTCGCTCGAGTGTGGCAAATTTGGCAGCGACGGAGTGGCGCAGCGGCTGTGGAGCTTATGATCGGATGTGTTAGTGGTGGCAGCATCGGTTCCGCATATTTACGTGCTTCAAACATCTCGTTTGAAGCGGTGGCTGGACATGAACATGAGCAGCGCTTGCTGTACGATCCCTTGAACGGTGGCGAACACAATCAACAGCAAGCGGTCACGGTAGCCGAAATGACGACGACGACGACGACGACATGGTGGTACGTACATTTCGGTCGGTGTAGAATGAGTAATGATTATCATTAGAGCGCTGTGTGTGGACAAGGACATTCGCGCAGTAAAGGGGGTGGGGTTTGGGAGGGGGAGAATGTTGGTGAGGGCGAAGAACGGAACAAATTCGGCCCACTTGAACAGGATTGTGCATATTAAATCGGCAAATGAGCTACTTCAGGTCGAAACGGCAGGGTCGATCGTTTGCTGCCCGCATCGAGACATGGCGTTTGCTGCAGAGAGGTCGTTAGGAGCATGTTTACTGTTGAGTGTGAGGGGCCAGACGTGTGTGTCGCTGTGGTTCGACTTATTAGGACGAATTATTTCAGCTCGCAAGGTGTCGGTAGCTGACGAGTTCGACAGTGTTATTGAATTGAAACGTTCCAGTAATTAGATTAGTAGGAGAGCTACGTTTCGGAGAATGGTCGTTTGCACATACATGACCTTGTGGATTGTTAAAGCTTTCAAAGCAAGACTTACATTTCATCAAAACTGGAACAGAAAAAGTAATATTTTCCTTTTCCCCTTAACGATCGACTATTAATCGTGCTGCTTTCGTGTGGGAAAGAGTTTCAGCTAAAGCCTCTTACCCGTTGCTGCGCTTCTTCGCTTTTCACGTTCGTTTTCCAGCTGCAGGGTGACATCTTCCTCCGAAAACGATGGGGTGCGATTTATGGTTCAATTTTAATCACTCTCATCGCTCATAATTTACGACCACTTCACACTCATTACCGAGGTTTGAAAATAGATAAAAGGCGGTGAGCGAAGCGAACCAGCCGGTCGAACCAGCGGTAGAAACACAACACTGGTTAAATGGTTAATGCGTTTTCACTAGGAGTTTTCCTGTCTCGTAAAACCGCCTGAAACCGCAAAGGCCGCCCGAACGGTGCCGAGCTGGACGGGGTTAGGATTTATGAATCCTCGTCCATCTTCCGCCCGCTCGCGTAAAGTGTTTTTCTTTGGCACTTTGGGAAGCAGTAACTGGAAAATGGAAGGCTTCAGTATGATCGATGTGGTAAGGATGCGGCATTTGAGGCGTCGACCAGGCCCGAAACCTTTCCCTCGCAGTAAGGCCAACGCAGTAAGTGCAGTGTGCGGTACACAGTGTGGGGTTTTTGGTGTACATCGGCACCTGTTGCCTTGAGGGGAATGACAAGGGAGAGAGAGTGTGTCTGTAAACGGGGCAAACTAATGGGGGTTTTGAGAAGAGCACGCCACCGATAGGTGACAGATAGCGACGCTAACAAGATAAGATTGGATGTTTGGTCAAAAGTGAATGTCGATCGCGACGAGCCAATGTAGATCGCAATTCGTTCTGGAGCGATCACCCGATAGCGCGGAACAGGAGCATATGCACAGAAACAGTTTGTAAACGGTCTCCTAAAGCGTTAGCAAATGTAAAGTCATTTGAAAATTATGCACATTTCGCCGAAGCACTGGAGGACAAGGTGGTTGAAAGCTTGTTCAGAGATTATCTTACAAAAAGGGAGCGTTCTTGCGTTCTGGCAAAATTTTGTATCGTTTTTGCATGTTATTAACCGCAATATCCCCGGGCATTATTGCGTGGTTGTTTTGTGTTTAACATCGTTTCGAAATATTGTTCTCTTGTAGCGATGAAAATTTATACCTTTTTTACTGGCGAAAATATCAAAGTTCAACGAGCTTTAGTGGCGATAAGGTCTTACTTTGTATGTTTAATCATAACAGAGCTTAAAATGTGCACATTCATGTATTTAATACAGAAGTTTTATTTTCGTATTATCATCGTTGATCGTTGTGAGCAAGTTATTAAACAACTCGATCGACACGCGATTTGTTCTGGTCGAATAGTCAAGCGACAAAAATTTTGCATCCAATCCGCAGAGGTCAGCGTGTCACGCGAGCTGACTTGGCAAAATAATCTTCCCGAAAAGGACAAACGGTGTTAACGCAGCACCGCGTGTTGAGCGGGCGCGCAACAAACGCTAAAGATTTGGCGGACAACCAGGAGCTACCCCGGATTCGGCAGGTTGATTGGCCGACCGTGCCAACCCGCTTCCTGCGGCGCCACCTGACGCTGACCCCGTGTCGGCTTCTCCCTTCCGAGATGTGGTGCGTAATGTGCCGCTTCCTGCGGCTTTCCACTATTTTGTTGCACTGACCGCTCGCAATGACCCTCCCCCTCCTCGAAGAACGAGGGTGAGAGAGGAGTGTAAGGGCCAAATTGGTAGCTTCGATAGGGCAAATTCACGATGCCGCCACGAGCCACGAGCCAAACAGGCTCGGCCGGCAGGCGAGCCAATTGCGCCAAGTGAACAGTTACCGCGGCGGGTTAAGCTGTATCATTAAAGCTAGACCCGGTCGAAACAGCAGGTTTTTCGGCAGTGGAAAGGAAGTACCACATACGCAGACGCACGTGTAGCAAAGCAGAAGAAAAAACTGTTTGTAAAAGCGTGCGCAGCATGATTGGGGAATGAAGGAAGCGTCCACTAGCTGGACGATGGACGGGACGGCGCAATCTCACCTAGATGTTGAAAGTCTTGAGTGAAGTCCAGCTTTCGGAATTGTCCAACTGGAACTCTTTTGCTCCAAAGTCGTTGAATCGATGCCCAATGCACAGTAAAGCATTGTTTCGCTTAGCTATTTGAATTCTGCCCACTCAAAGATAATTCTCCAATTTCAATACTTTTCTCTCTCCGCCTTAGAAAGATGACCCCGAAAAGCTAGTAGCTCCAACACCTAGAATGGTCGTTCCGGGCGCACACAAAACTACGTACCATCCCCTTTGCAGGAACCATGTTTTAAATTTCCAATTATCTACGCACGTGTTAATGATTGCCAGGTAGTTGCGGGGCTGCCCATCCAAGAGCGCCCGGCCACAGGCGCCTCGGCAGTGCGCGTGTGTTATTACGTTTGCCGCCTTCGCCCAAAGCGCCATTGCGCCCAGATTCGCCTCGGATTTTGGGCAAATGGCCCTTCCAAGGGGAGAGTACAAAACGGCACAGCGCGGGCGCACACTTTCATCCCGGAATGGTCCGGGTAATTGAATGTTCAAGTCTAGCCATCCCCAAAGCGGGAATGGCCAACGCGGTGTGGCGGGCATGAAAACATGTGCGCCTTCCAAAATGAGTGCTGTTGGGGCCGTTTTTTGGCGTTGCTCTCCTTTCCATCCCGTTTCCCGAACGCCAAGCTCCCTATTTTCATGTTACCTTCCCCCCTCTTCCCTTTTCCCTGCCCTGTTGCCCTGTGCCGGAGAAAGGAAATAATTGAAATGCTTCTAATTACGCCAGAGAATTATGTATGCACGTTCGGCGCGCGGCCATTCGCGAGATCTTGGCCCGTTTGCGCATCGTGATCGTGATCGGGCCGAACCCGCCGATGGACCGTTTTAGGCGAGCGGAAAATCTAATTATTCCAAGGCACACTCGGCGATGTTTTCGGACCGACGCGGTTCGAAGCGAATCGATCCACATTAAGAGGTGGTTGAGGTAGGCACAGGAAAGGTGAGAGCAGTGGCAGAGGGGGAAATTTTGGAGGCAATGTGCTACTAACGGCACTAATGGTCGGGGGGAAGCGCCGTTGGCGTCGTCGATCCGTCCAAGGTGATAAAATTGCGCTTGCTCGATATGCAAACTGATCATTATTCGCAAGATTACGGTCACCTTCAGGCCATAGACAGAGCGTATAGGTGAACAGATATTTTGGTGAGGCATATAATGTCACCACGCGATTCGATGGCTTTGGAGCGATAGAAACAAGTTTGCCCGAGGGAAAGATCGAAGGAATTTGCATTGATTTTTCTGGTGTTTGATCGGTCATCGATAGCAAGTCTTATGTGAAATATTTTAAGAGCTTAGGTTATGTGTTTAAACACACTAGAAATTGTAATGTGTGTCAACTGTAAGACAGGCATTTGGTATGTTTTATTACCCCTCCATTATAGCACATTAAGGGACAGGAAGCGGACAAAAAAAAATCTCTTCGCCTGACTGACCCAAAGAAGAGCTCCAGCTGGCTTCCTTCGCGGTAGCAAACAAATCATCGATTTCCTTTCGATTTCAATCGATTCCTGCTGCCGGAACCGGCCACATCCTTCACCACCGTCGATAGCCACTCTCCAGATGGTGGCCCGATCACGCTAGACCCGCGGATCCTTGAGAACCGGATTTGAATACAGCGCTCCGTGTGATATTCAGATGAACAGCACGGGAAGGCAGCACAACAAAGGATGACGTGCGCTAGGATCTATTTATTTTTTCATCCTCCGTAACCGGACGTGAGATTTTTTTTCCCATACCGCGGTTGGAGCTACGATAATAAAAAAATCTGAAACCACATCCTAACCGCCGCAAGAAGGAAGAGGTGCCGGCCAGCCAACGGATGGTTCTTGTTTGTGTGTTCTCTTCGCGCCACGTCCCGCGCGAACCCGCGAAGGATAATGATGCATGCCGTGACCCAAGAAGCGTGGGATCGGTTGCGTCGTAACGAGGGAACACAAAAAAAAACACGCAGCACACAGAAGGAAAACTCTCCATCTCATCCAATGGAGAGTGAGAGTATCCTTTTTCTTTGGTTTGGTTTGGTTTGGGCCGCGTGTGAGGCAGCTCGAAGAAGCGCATCTGGTGGGCCCTGTCTAAGGACATGCAATGATGCTGCGGCTTAAGTAAGATCACGTCACTTCCGTGTGAAGGATTTGTCACCAGTTTGCTGCAGCGGCACCAGGCGTGCAAGGATGCGTGAGTGCGCGAGCTTCCCACGGTCCCTTCGGAGGCCCGTTTCGCAGGACTTTCCTCCGACGCACGTACGCAGATGGTCGTCGCATACGTGCAGCAACAAATTAGATGCTCGGCCCGCCATATGTGGGATGTGCGTCGGTATGGCGGTCCTTCGTTTTTTGGGAAGGTTTTCTAGAGTTTGTGAGGTCATTGAACTAGCTAGACATGTAATATGAGGAATATTTTAAATTAAAAATAAAATCATGTAAAACTCACCATGTTATCCCAGAAGAAATGCCATGCTCCTTGGTTCAATAAAAATGTTTCCGTAGCTGATCCGCAAAACTAGTTAACGCCTGTGTTTTCGGGTCGTGTGACAACGTCGACTTCCAATTAGGACCTTCTCAAGTGTCTTGGGTGTTTTGTGGTTTTGTTCCCAGCGGCAGTCCTCGACAGATTGAAAGCGAAGCGAGCGATTGCAAAAGGGACATTCGTTAGCAGTTGACCTACAGGAAGGCTGGCAATACAAGGGAAGGACAAAAGGCACACTTTTTTGTGTTTTATTTTCTTTGTTTTACAGTTTATAGAAAATGTGTTTTTTCACTCAAGCTAAGAAGAGCACGTGCCAAGCAGAGGAAAGAGGTTTTTATAATGTTTAAAAAAATGTTTTCCAAACAATGGACAAATAGTGAATAAAAAAATACTGTAAATGAAATGGAATGAAACTTATCGGCCCGAATTTCGGGATGTACCTTGGAGGGTAAAAATAGACCAAAAAATCGACTTTCGTCTCGTGACCTTACACTGTCGCTATCCAAATGTTTTATGTCTTCCGCCGCGTGTAATGCGGTAATGAAAACGACAAAGAAAAAACTCACATCCTTCCGCGATCGGTGTGGAAAAGAGGAAAAGCGTTCTGTGGGAAAAAAATGTCTCTCAGAGTAACGCCTCGGTTTAATAGTCTTTATTCCTCCGGGAAGACATATGTTTTTTTACGCGGCAAGGTAGAAAAAGAAACTAACGTGAGTGTGCGTGACAATTTTATGTTTGATTTTTCCCTTTTTCATAGCTCAATATGAAGCTTCATCCTTTTGTATGATGCTCTCAAAATTTGCATTTCCTACGAAAACGTTTAATCGGTTCTGCTTGCGGAAGGCAGCGGATCCGAAAACTGCATCCCAGTTAAGATGAATTTATTGCAACTCAACGGCTTCACCCATATCACCCATTCACCAGCATCCGATACGACGTCGTTTGCTGTGACACAAGGTGCCGCGCTGCTTGCAAATCGTCGTCAGTTGTTTTGTTGCAAAAAGACAAACACCGACGGGTGTCGCATTGTGCCCATTTTTCTCCAGCGCCAGCGCATTGTTGCAGCCAGCCACAGCAACAAACCGTTCCGCGCCCGTTGTGTGCTGCATTTTTATGCAAATTGGCCCCTTCCCGCATTGCTCGGAAAATGATTAGAAGTCATTAGGCGCAGGCCGGCATCGGGGTTTTACTTTTCTTGGCGCATAAATCAGGACCCGTTGCGGGATTGCAAGAAACGTACAGCTGGCGCCCCGCACCCATTCGAGATGATCGCGTATCGATCTATTGTACCGTCATTGTGTACCTTTCACACATTTATCAATAAATATCCAAATAGAGCGTAACATCTTCCCCGGTGGAAAAAAGGTTCGATCGATTTGCATAAGAAGAAATGCGTTCGCTGGTGGGTAGTTTCTTTTCCCATGCGCCCAACCTTATTTGCATACTTTAAGATGAAACCCTGCCCTAAACGTCTCTTTTGCGCTCTTTCGAACACTCTTAACAAACCCTTTTCTTCTGCTCGCTGCTGAGAAAAGGATGGTTTTCGAGGTCCTGTGAAGTCCTTTACGGAAAGGATGCTGCATCATCCTAGAACAATCCGATCGGGCGCTGATCGTGATCAATAGGACATATTTGGTTAATAGTCAATCGAATTTGCATATCAGTCGGTTCGGTGCCGTGTGCCGTGCGCTGTGGGCCGATTGTTTGCTGCCGCTTTTCTTTTGTGTGCGTGGAAACTCACCGTAAAGGTGTAAAGGGAGTGTGTCGAGGCGTTCGGACTGGGAACGGTGAACGAAAGCAAAAATCGGGAATTGATCCGTTATAGGGCACAATTAATTGTTGTACTGTCGGGGTGTGTCAAATTAGAAAATTTTACACCATTTTCTGGTATCGACTGAATGTTGTTTTGTTAAAAAAAGGAAGAAAGAGTTAACGATTACGATTTTGTGTTCCGCACAAACTAGAGTTGGTTTGTAATGATTGATTGATTTTACTTCGTGTGCATCGGGTGCACTGGTGCAATATGCGGGAAAATGCATTTGTGAGAAACAAACTGTGACGAATGAAGTCGTCTGATTGATGATGGATTGTTGGTTTTGCAGGCGGACACTGTGTCGGGAAAGTGACTCGACCGATCATTGGGTTGAATTGATTTGTCACATTGAGAGGAAACCCCCGGGAAAGAGTTGTTTAGTGTCTGAAAAAATAATTTTAGAATGTTGGTTAATTGAAGTTTTTCCTCCATTTTACATTTTTTACTAATATAGAGGTAGCTGAAGGTACTATAATGATATCCTAAATTTCCAAGCAATTTATCGTTATGGACTTTGACCAACAGAAACGTCTTGGAACGTCTTTGAATCAGGTTTCACCTTCACTGGTGTTGGGTTTTTTTCTTCCCAACTTCACAAAGTTAGAGTAATTGCAATCGTTTTTTCATCGTCCTGCGGACGCATCCTTCCAGGTTTGAACCGTTGTTTAAAGTTTAGTTAATGGCTCGTCTATGCTTGAGTTTTTTTCTTGTATTCCGTGTCCTGTGGGGAAACTTTTATTCCCATGGTAATTTTTTCTCTCACTCTGCAGCACCGTTTCTACTTGAACATCTAATCCCACCATTTACCCCTTCCGGTGCCGAATTTCCTCATTAAATCCTTTTCTTTTTCTTCGCGCCGGTACCGGTTTCCATAGTGCCAACGAACGCCGGTGTACTTCCGTATCATTTCCATTGCTGTTTCTTTTTTTTTGTTTTGTTCGCTCCAAGATGTGATGTGTTTTTTTTTATTCTTCGCTCTTCAACTCTCCTAGGTCGCGAGGTCCTGCCCAAGGAAGATCCATCTATCTGTGTGCGTCTAATTCCGTGGCATAATCATTAATTTATATTTACTGGCCTATGCGCCGTTCCGTGCGCTTGCCGGACCCCTTTCCGCTTCGATTTTTTTTGCGCTCGCCCTTCCGGGTGAATCCTTTTTTCGTGTTATTTGACGGGTTCGGTTGGCTTTACTCGGTTTTTTTTTTCTTCCATCCTTCCTTCCCGTTGCAACTACGACTACACCCAGACCCAGGGAGCGGTGATGGGACGGTGCGGAGATTCTAATTTGCATACGGGAATCTGCCTTTTTTCTCGTCACGGGTCGAGACTTTTGATGATCGAAGAAAATCATTCCTTTGGCTGCGGTTTAGATTAAAGGGTCCCGGTGCGTGTGTATGAACCCTTTTTCCCTCCCGGCTACCCGTTCCCGTCGTTCGGAAAACGTTGGGCCTGGTGCTGGGGAACGGGAAGGTAAAGATTTTTTAAATTTTCCAACGGAGTAGAATTTGATTGATGACCAAATGATGATGGAAAGGCGAAAAGTGCGGCATATTGCTTATTTGCAGGATGCTATATTAAATGTTTTCTGTTTAAATAGCGTAACATGAAATTTTAAGCTTCTTATGTGATGCCAAATACTACGTCTACGTTGGTCACTTGTCCAGAGAAAAACAACACATTTAATTACAACTGAAGCATATACTTGGCTAATATAACAAATGGATTTAGAATAAAATTTGATTCAACTGCACGATGCAAGCCATATA
>KB671729.1:8889-102779 GCA_000349105.1 Anopheles epiroticus
TATCCGCTCCAGTCCTTAGCAGCGGATACGGTCTGGGATACAACAAGGTGGTGGCTGCTCCGGTTCTCAGCAGCGGATACGGTCTGGGATACAACAAGCTGGTCGCTCCCGTTGTCGCCACCAAAGTCGTCGATAACGGCCTGTGGAACAATGGCGGCTACGGTCTGGGATACAACAAGTATCTGCCATCTACCAAATATGTTCTGTAAGCTCAAACCTAAAAAGAAAAACTGCCAGTTTTAAGATCCTAGAACACGGAATGTATTGCAATCTCGCTGTTATCACTATGTAAATAAATTGTGATGGTACCTTGTGAAAGCTTCTTCGTAACATTTCTGTGAACGATTACTTTGTGATGCGGGTCAACATCTAATCTTGACTGTTTGGGTTTCGTGTTATCCCACAAATGCATCATTTACGCGATGCATTCAAACAGAAGTGCGCTATCTCTAATCTTGGTAAACCGCCGTCCTGTCTGCATAATGCATCGACAATCGAGAGAATCGATGATCATCCTCTATTTCACATCTCTTGCAAGTTAATCCGTGTGAGATAGCGATAGCAGATCACAAACAAGGCCACAATCTGTAATTCAAATAAGCAGTGGAATTGAATTTGGTCTTACCACACAACAAGAGCACGAATGACACATTTCCTCCTCTATTCTGGTTATGATAAGACAGTTTGTCCTGGCGGGAGGTCGACAGTGTCGGCTCGACACATTATCCGAGTGTAATTAGCAGCACTTACAC
The DNA here is from genome assembly GCA_000349105.1 of Anopheles epiroticus. NCBI lineage: Eukaryota > Metazoa > Arthropoda > Insecta > Diptera > Culicidae > Anopheles > Anopheles epiroticus. The sequence goes on from KB671729.1 coordinate 9,642, forward strand.
ATATCGTTTGCTTGAGCTGCTCATTTTGAAACGCGATTCATCCTGTTTGATGGCCACAAATAGCCAAACCGAATCACATTCATGACTTTTGCTTCTTTTCTTTCCAGTTCAATTCCTCGCCATGAGTTGTGGGAACAGCAGCAACACAGAAACACCAACATACCATCTTAGCATATTTCGGTTTTACATGGTTTATTCTCTTCAATCGTTTTAGCGAAACTTCATTCTGTTTTTCCATCTGCATCTGCTGGTATATCCCATTCCGTTCCAAGTCGCGGGTCCCGGATCCCGGGTCCTCGTCATCCACTCCATTTCCCAGGGCCCGGACTTGGATGCCAATCCATCGACAAGGATGTATAGTATTGAGTCTTCTGTACGCATTTTTTTTTTCATCTCGTTCAAGTAACTCTCTATCTCTCTGTTATCATCTCATTCCAAGCCACGGAGTTTGAGCGGTATATAAACCCGCTCGCCTCCTTCTTCTGTGTACGTATCCGATCCATTCCATTTCTTTTTTTTTGTTTTGTTTGTTTTCTTATAGCTGTTGTGTGTAGTTGTGTTGTTATTACCATTGCACATTAAAGCGCAACGTTTTTTATTCTTTTCTTTTTGTTTACGGTAGAGCATTTGTATCCTCTAGTTCTGTGTGTTTTTTTTTTGTTTTGTTTTTGTAATATTTTCTCACGATGGTTACTAATTACTAAATATTCTTAAATGTCGTTACTTCTTTTCTTCATCATCTTCTAATGTTTTGCACTATCCATTTTTGTCACATGCTTGGAAAAAAAATGGACAGTACCACCTTCTGCTAACTTCCGTTTTCTTTGCTCTTTCTCTTTCTCTCTTTCTCTTTCTCTCTTTCTCTCTCTTCCAAACACATACACACACATTTTTCCTTTCGTTTCTTTTTTGCATGCTGACCACAAACTCCTTTTTTTCCTTTACAATATACCGTAAACCACATTCATTCGTCGCACACGCATGCAGAAAACCCATCAAATTGCACATTCACCCGATCCCGATCGTACTTTTATGTCCTTTTCCGTGTTAATGTGTGTGTGTGTGTTTTTACTACTCTTCCAACACGTATTGTTTTCACGTTTAAATGACTGCTTACTTTTAGTTAGTCATTGTTCCTTTCAATTTTCCAACCTGAATGCTCTCTTTCTTTCACTAACTGCTCCTTAATCTAAAGCCCTTTTAGCAGTCGTTATCCTTTCGAGGCTTTGTGTGTGTGTGTAGGGGGGTGTTTGATGTTTTTTTATTTCACCCACACACACACACACACACCATCAATGCAATTTATCTCTCTCTCTCTTGCACACATGCTTGGTCTACTTATTAAACCTATCCTAAACCCTTACACGGGCTCTGGCTGGTTGGCTCATGTGCGGGTTTAAGGTGTTTTACCTTTACTATGCGCCGGTTTTGTAGGATCAATGCTACATCCTCCTTTCTGTCCCAGAAAACAGCTGCATTTTTGTTGTTGTTTGTTTATTTGTTTGTAATTCTTTTCGTTGCACTAATGTATGCTTTCTTCTCTGCTGCTTAACTACATACACATGTATATATATAATGTATAAGTTGTGTGTAAATTATAATTTTGCTGCTGTACGCACGCACCGGGAGGAGAACGCGTGGAGGATGCAGCAGTGCAGTGCGCGGGCAAAATCGTAATCCCGATACCCACCCACCACATACCCATAGTGCCCTCCTTGGGTGCTAGCGGTTCTTCTTCCGCGTTAGTAGTAGATATTCAGTACTGTCCTAGATTAAACGCTAGAGCGGGCGATGATTAAGTTAGTTTTTTTTTAATTTCATTATCCTTTTCTGTTGCTGTTGCGCCTGTTTTGTTTCGTTTGTTTTTTTTTACATTTGCTTCATCGCTTCATTCATTCATTCATCATTTCGATTCCTACTGCTGGTGTTCATATATGTAAAGGAGTTAGTTTTTGTAGTTGGTTGGTTTGTTTCTTTTACTGTTTCAATATATGACCTCATAATCAAAACTCGATTATACGTTTAATTGAAAGAAATGTGGCGCATTTTCAAGCAGCGTCCGTTGCAATTATAGTGTATCACCCTCTAAATCTCCATTTCATTCTTCCCCACCTGTGTGTATGTGTACTAAAGTCTAATTCTTTTCCCAATTCTCCCATCTGCTTCGTGTCCCCTTCAGTAGTTCCTCTGTAACTATCCTTATTAACCTATTCCTATTTATAGTGTAACACACAGACAGCACTATTCCTTGCTTCGCGATTTTCACTTCCAAGTATTTCATCCAAGTAAAGTTTGCTACTAAGCCCCATATCTCTCACAGTACTACTATCCTCAGTTTTTTACCACGTCTAATTTTGTTTCTCCATTCCTTCCCACCCTTGGCTTTATTTTCGAGAAAGAGAGAAAGCGGTACGGCGTTAGTTTAGAGTTAGTTCGTTTGTTGTTTTGTTTTTAGTAGTTTCCCACGTCGCAGCAGCTAAGCTATTACACCTTATATTTTCACTATCACCATTCACAAAAAGTTTTCTCTCCATTCCTGTTTTACTTCCTAGCTGCAGTTCCCCGAAGGGATAGATTTACACACTACTGCACACTATACGCTGGGTGTGTATCAGCTGTATCCTCTTTCTGGCCACACAGCACGCACGCACACACATATTGTTTTCTCTAGCCTAAATCTCGTCATCTCCGTCTTCGTCGCGTTTTGTTTTACAACGTCAGTAATGCCAACAAACACACACTGTGTACTGGTGGCTAGGGCTAAATTCATTTAAACAATTACTACAATCTATCCTGTTTTCCTATGCCGTTTTGCGCACATTGTCTAGATGTGTTCATTCTGCCAATCTGTTTCTTCCGGACTGCCGGTTTTCTTCTCTTCTTTTGCTTTTGCCTTCCTCTCATTGTCATTGGTCGGCGATGTGTTAAGGGATGGTTTGGTTGGTTGGTGATGGCGATTTGAATGATTGAAAGCATCGGGGGCTTTTTGCAAACTCCTAAAAAGCGCGTCTTAAGCTTAAATGTAGCATTTATTTTATCGAATCCACGTATCAAACAGAAAATACCATGATAGGAAAATTCAATTACATTGCGCCTGATCGTTACATGAAACGATAACACAGGACAGGGCTCGCACACGATCGTGAGTGCAAAAAAAAAACACCAACGGTAAGGATGGTTTGGGATTCGACCGTTAACTCTGGCAGCAACGAACGAAGAATTTAGCTTGAACGGCTTTCTTCTACTAACCAAAAAGGTCACACAGAGCGGTACGCAAAAAATGACAGTGTCACCTACGCTGAGGCAAAAACACACAATAATACAGCATACAGAGACATACATGATGTAAAGGGAATTATCAAAGCGCTTTTTAAACAGCGATATTTGAAGGGAAACAAAAAAGGAACCATAGTGTAACAACTATTATCGTACGACCTAGACTACACTAGTTTAATGCTCTTCCCCTGACCATTGCTCGGTATAGCACACGGCGTTGCTCCTAAAGTTTGTGTTTCCCAAAAGAAACGTATATGGAGGGACCGGATTATCAGTCGACATGCCTTTACAAACAGTCACTTTGTCCTGGAATCTCTTCTTTTTTTTTACTATTTCACTGTTTCATAATTCTCTTCCTCTATTGAATTATGAAACGTATCGTAGAGCTTCGCAAAGTACTGAGCAAAAAACAATTTGAACATCCTAGTCCTAATCGCATCTATGCAATAACTAAAGAAAAAGGTCCTACACATCTTATCCCCCTCTCAATCTCTCAACAACGCAAATCTGTTTCGCTTTCCACACACGCATTGCCGGAAGAGCTCGTCTGTAAATTATCTTTACCATGTGTGTCATGATGCTTTTCTCTTCTAGGACCACTCCTCAAACATACAGCTGCGCGCAGTTTCTTGCCCCCCCTCTATTACGGCATCAGTTATGGAATCTTCGCTAATTTGATACTACTGTGGCAAGTGTACAAGTGTGGTAAGTCAGTATTGAGAAATGGACCATTTTTGTGACACGGTGTTTGCATCCGAGGACAGTTCTGTTACGCCTAAGGTTAGTTAAACCAAAGTGTATGGAAAGAAATTACTACTGTAAAGCCAATTTTCAACGGGCAAAAGGCCCCCAAAAGCATCACAAATACATTTGTGTTTGTTTGTTCCATTGCTGCTAGAAAACGTTTGTGTATGTGAGAGTGGCGGCGATCGGGAAATCCGTACCGGCGGAAGGTAGAAGCAAATTAGAGAAAAATTTAATATTATTCCGCATTTCTGGCGTCCAGATTTTGCCCACGCAGACGAATCGACGAACGACGTTCGGGTGTTTCGTGCCGGGAGAAGGAAGCTGCCACCACTGCCGCATCCACACCCGGATCACCGCCTCCGACGCCGCTGTTGTTGTTGATGTTGTTACTGTGTGCCGATGGCTGCTGCCCGCCAAGCGATTGTGGCCCACCGCCGCCGCCTCCCATCACCATGCCGCCAGATTGCTGTTGCTGCTGTAAGCTTCCACCGGCACCGCCGGGCGGTTGTCCTTTCTGTAGCTCCGTCCGTATGAAATGCTGCAACATGTGACGCGTTTGCGGTGACATCTCCTTGTTCTTATCGGCAGCAGCGGCTGCCGCTACGGCAGCCGCTGTCGCCGCACTGTTGCCGACCACCCCGCCGGATCCCGCGAGACTGCTAACGATCGCGGTTCCTCCGCCGACACTGCTACTGTTATTGGCGTTGTTGGCATTGTTAACACCACCGGCCACCACCACACCACCCGCGCCGGAAACCTTCGACGGTGTCGTTACGGAAGTACTGTTGGTGATTTGCTTCTGTTGCTGCTGCTGTTGTTGCTGCTGCTGTTGCTGCTGTTGTTGCTGCTGCTGCTGCTGTTCGTTCTGTGTGGCACTAGGTGTCCGGCTTTGGCCACGCTTCATGCTCGTAAACGCGTTCAGGTTCGGTCGTCCGAACTTGAGCATATTCCAGTCGAACACGTAATCGTACACGAAACCGTGCCGGTGGAAGAGCGAGCGGAACAGCTTGCGCAGATAGCAGTAGTCCGGCCGCTGGATAAAGTCCATGTGGCGGCAGTACGCGAGGTAGAGGCTAAACTCTCGCGGGTACCCCTTGCACAACTCCTCAACCGGCGTGGAAAGCTTCTTCTCCGAGATCCGCTCGTACTTCTGGCGCTTGTTGGCTGCCTTCAGTCCCTGCCACGGTAGCGTGCCGAGGTTGAAGTACATCAGCACGTACCCGAGCGATTCGAGATCGTCCCGGCGCGACTGCTCAATGCCCAGATGCGTGTTGATCGACGCGTACCGTGCCGTGCCGGTGAGGTTTTTGTTTTCCCGGTACGGTATGTGGGACATGCTGCGCGAATCCTTGTACTTTTTCGCCAGCCCGAAATCGATTATGTACACCAGGTTGCCCTTCTTGCCGAGGCCCATCAGAAAGTTGTCCGGCTTGATGTCCCGGTGGATGAAGCTGCGCGAGTGTATGAAGTCGATGCGCGAAATCATCTGGTCTGCTAGCAGCAGCACCGTCTTGAGCGTAAAGCGGCGAGAGCAAAAGTTGAACAGATCCTCGAGAGACGGGCCGAGCAGCTCCATCACCATCACGTTGTAGTCTCCCTCTGAGCCGCACCACTTGATCGTCGGGATGCCGACCGCGCCCTGGAGCATTTTGTAGAACTTGCTCTCAATGTGCAGCTGCGGGTGTTTCGTCTTGATGCATTCCAGCTTGATCGCAACCTCCTCACCGGTGGAGATGTTCGTGCCGAGATAGATGTCGCCGAACGAGCCGGACCCAATCTTACGACCGAGCCGATATTTGTTGCCAACGCGTAGCTCCATCTTGCGTTTGGTTGTTTGTCTATTTGCTGTTGTTGCTGTTGGCCTCTGTTGGTGTTTGGTGTGCGGATCTGCGCGCTTCAGTGGCTACTTGAATCTAGCTGCTGTAGCTGCTTTTTTTAGCCGAATGTCGATTCTCTTCCGCTTCACTCAACGCCGTTTATATCTTCCCCGCTATTTACCTAAAACGATGGTTATATCCTTTCCTGCCAGCCTCCACCTTCCGCTCACGAACCACTTCGTCTTCGTCGTCTATCCTTTGGATTCTCGGGAGCCGATGATCCTTCAGTCCTGCCGTTTGCCTCACAGACAAAATGGACGGTTCACGCCTGATGTGAAGGAGCAGTTGTACCAACAGGTTCCCAAAAGAAAAAAAGAAAGATAAAAGGGTGTTAATAAAAAGGTTACATTCCAATTAGTGGGGTATTAAAAAAAAGTATCTAGTTTTAGTTTAACAAATCATAGGCTCTTTTTTCAATCTAGATTTGATGCAGTGATTCTTTACAAAGACAGTTCACTAATGTACCAAACCGCTCCTTCTTGCCGTGATAGTTTCAAGTACATTAGAGACATGCAACGGTTATTTGCATCCGCATTACCCCCGACGGCGTCGACTATTGAACACGTGCGGAATATGATCGCCACAGCCCCACCATACCAAACCTACAGATAATTTTTCTTCACCTTGGGAAGCAACATTTGCGACACGAGAATCGAATGATACAACACTATTACTACTTCCACTCCTCCGAACGCTTACTGCCATCAGCATCAGCAACGCTGCAACCACGGTTACCACGGTTACACACAGATAAACAACGATGCAGGCTACTTTGTGCAACGAGAAGATTGCACCGCTTCTTTTTCACCCTTCCAGCACACGTGGGGTGAAACGGACAGCATCCGCAGCACCGCTTCTTCTACACTACTTCGACATATGGGCTTACTGTGTTCCAGAGTGGCAAGTAGGTGAATTAAAATCGGTCTGCATTTTCTCGAGCGTCGTCCTCGTCCACCACACGCAACCCGCGCGCACCGGAGACGAAACAATAACATCCAATATAAGAAAACGCGCGCGCGGGGTCAGAAGACATGGCGGCGCGCGTGGTGCGTATGTCTCAAGGAAACAGCAGATGGATTTCACATACGGTGTGAGTGGTGCTGCAATAAATAATAAAGGAAATATGCAAAACTGTGGTACGAGACGAACGCCGTGCGCGAGCCCCGTGTGTTTCTGTGCGAACTGTATTCTATACGGTACAATAGATTGTTTCTTGACTTTGTGTAAGAGCTGTGCTAAGTCTGCGTTTGTATCTACCGAAAGCCGCATGTTATGCCTTTGGTATCGAACGAATTCCGTTTTTTAATTAAATTCATGTTAGATTATAAAACAATTTACAGTAAAATCTGCATGATGGAGAACAAATTGTTATCTAAAACATCGTCCAAGCAGATGACTGATGTTCCTTATATTGTGGGTCAAATGGTAATCCCATCGTTAATGATAATTTTCAATAGCAAAACTGCGCCTTCCGATAATTGATTGAAAGAGACGAGACTTTGCTGGTTCTACAGGTGTGAAAATACGTATCACAAAGTATCTTATCTTATTTTATCGCTTGCAAATCACTTCCCTATCCACATTTTGCTGTATAATCTGTAAATCTTTTCCAACGACTCTTTGGCACCCTATAAACGCATACTGTCCATTATCGAAGATGACGGAATAGGACGACTGCACAATGTCGACCTGTCTGTCAATGTGTGTGGTGTGTGTGTTTTGTTACATTTTCTGCGTTTGCAACGGGATGCCTGGGACTAGGTGCCACACACAGCCCACAAACAAGCACAACCCGAGGAGCTCGTTTTCTGTTGCTCGGTTACGGTTCAGAGGAAGCAATTGATATGCCATTTCTGCTTCACAGCACCTTTCATCTTCTGGAACCGCATCATCCACTGGACTGAGAGAAACTTAACAGTGTGCAGGACAACGAAATCAGCCGGACACTCTACGGGCCTCAGTATTTTCACACATTTTACCCACTTTTTGCTTGGAGCTTCTTGGAGAAACAGTTTGGGCTCTAACCTAAACGTGTTTTGCGTTGTGTGGAAGTGTTTGTTCGTGCCTTACCAGGTTCTAGAACCATGGTTCAGTTGGCTTCCTTTTGTGAGGTGAAAAATACGAAAAGTTGAGGTAGCTAGAAATGCAAAAAAACACACACACAGCATTTCATAACATAAAAGACTAAGTAAACGCGGGCGGGATTTATGGTTACGATGCTGTGGAGCATCAGAACTAGAGAGTACCAACACCAAACCAAGAGCAGAAGGATGTCCGACAAGTGCAGCGACTGAAAAGAAGGCCATCCATTGTCGATCGACTTCCTTCAACTTATCTCATCTTGCCTTGTTGTTCTAACCTCCAATGAAAGGAGCCCCAAAAGCTGGCTGCGAACGCTCCCGTGGCCAAGGATTAACAAGTAATGTTGAGAGATACTAGATTCGGAAGATTCCACTGAAATATTTAAATCCCATCGGGCCCCATTGCACAGATTCAATCGGATTAAGATTCGACCTTCAATTTATTGTAAAATATAAATTTCTAAATTCCTATTGCTCAAATGTTACCTCTAACGAAAAACTTGTGCATTCATATCTCTATCTGCAAATGACCGCAAAAGTCTTATCCGGCATGAGTCTTATGGAAAGTGCATGTAAAGATGATTTGTCATAAAAAGCATTAAGGGAAATATATCTGCTCTGTCCCACACAATAACCCTTACTCTGGGCTTCAAAAAGCATCCATTATGGCCTAATCTTTAAGGATTGGGATTCGTATTGAGAGTTTCGAATCCCGAGAAGGACTGGAATCTCGCGAGGGATTAGGATTTTCACATCACTATTTTTGAGTGATGTTTCAAAATTAGAAGCCAAATCGCTCTTTTGATAATGCAACGTTACTCTTTACCAAACACAAATCACACTAAACGATGAATTAGAACAGAAAGACAATGTACCACATTTTTACAATGAAGTCTAATCACTTTTCACAGCCCTAACGTAATCACCACAAAGAGGAAATGCACTTGCCGTGTGTTTTGTTACACTGTCACATTGTTCACAGTCAGGTGTGCGTGTGTGTGCGCGTAGGCCACAACACAAGGTGTTGGAAACACACAGTTTGGAAATAAATTTGCACCACGCGTTTCGAAACATACCGATCGACGGGGGGAGAGATCGTTCAACATGTACAGCAAGATCACATCCAAGTACACCGTGTGCGTTCTGTTTCACCTTCCGTTGCTTCTTACCACACTCTGTATGTCACCAGTTGTAATAGCGACCGCAGCAACGACTTCGCCACACAAGGTTGGCCACCATCTTTGACTGCCCAAAGAGCCACGCACAGCCACGGGCAAGCAACCACACAGCGAAACCGAAAACAGCACCACCAGCAAGATGTGTGTAGGAAGAGTAAAACCAAAAATCCGGGGTGAAAACGTATGCTCAAAAGCAAGTGATGACTGCCTGGCCACCGACACCGTGCTGGGGTCAGTTCTTGACTCGCGCTACCTGGCGGCGCTCTGCTGTCGTTCTATTCACTTAATTCCTTCTCATACACTTCACCTATGCTCGCCCGCACACACGTTCACATACAAACGCTCGCACGGACCCATGGTTGCATGTGTGTGCATGTATGTCTAAACGTGTTAGTGTGCGTTTCTATACTCTTTCGCACCTTGTCTTACATGCGGCAGCGTCACTCGTTGCTTTCTTTTCACACAGGTTTTTGTTCTTCATCCAGTGACAGGCATCACACATTCTACACACATACACACACACACACACACACTATCAAACACGTATCTCGCTTTGTTACGCGAAGTACAATGTGACAGCTACCAAAATATATCCACTTGGCAGCACTGCAGTCAGTAAGCAAATTGTAATGCATGCGGGCAACACTGCCAGTCGGATGTGGATGTGTTTGTATAAACCTTGTTCATGTCTCGCTCTATGTAACACGAAAGCGCACACACACACCCTGCTATTTTCGATGGTGCCTGCTCGCCGTTCTCTTACTGATTGCGTATTTCGTGCACTTTATTATCGCTTCCCAATCCACGCACCAACACGAATGCGCAACCACGTCGTTGACGGGGGCTCCGTATAAATCATCCAACCCGAAGACTTCCTTTGTTGTTTCGGAAATATTATGCTCCTTTGAAATAACCCTCTTTTCCTTTGTTGCACCCAGGCACATACAAGCATATCCACGCACGCACGCACGCACACACTAATTACACACATTTCCTAATCTGATTTACGTGCGGTAGCTCAATTAAATCGAGAACCTGAAGGCATTTGGGTAAACTGACCGACACCCGAGAAATTTACTTCCATGTTGAATGGCGGACGCGTGTTTGGTTGTATGGGTGTGTGCACTACTGCCCGTACGTCGCAAGGCGGAGCAGCGCGCACCACACACCAATGATGGCTGCTACTAGGACGGACGGAAATCACAGAAAAAGTTCTCCGCTTTTTGAAGGACTTTCTGTGGCGCCTGACGTCGAGACATACGCGAACTCGATGCCCCCGAAAGTAGCGCTGCGTTACGGCACACGTTCGACAGATGGAAGAAGCGAGGTGAAATTACGCACTACACGGCCTAATCCGTTCAATATGCAAACCACACGGCGGTTGTAGACCGTGCGAGGCGTTGGAACAAACATTCCCGCACACACTTGGGTTGGAAGGTGAAGAGTACGAAGAAAAGAACAATTTTAATGGTGGAAACTCACGTTTGACTACCGATTCGAGATGGTAGCATCGAGTTGGCCGACTCCGGAGTCCATGGGACACGGTTGGACAAAACGCACCAAACGGGACCGAAATGAGATACTCGTGAGCAGCGCCGCGCGTGTGCAGGGCCAGGAAGGAACGTCGTCGTCGTTGTCGTTCACACACCAGGGCCACGGGGGAAAACGTGGAAATGCACACGCACACTATACGCACGGCTGACTGGGTGACGCACGTTATGCCCGCGGTCCGCGACGAGGTCGGAAAACTAAGGAAGCCTTTGGAAAACGCGTATTCGCAGCGAACTACGAAACGAAACACGACCTACGCGCACCACACGGTGAGGTGTTTTTTCTGCTTCTTCACTTCGCTGCTGCTCTGCCAGTTGCGGTACTCGCTCTCGCTCGCACCCTCATGCGACTTGTCTCGGTCGGCTCCGCGAAAGGCCAGTTTAGGTGCGATCACTGACGACGGGCAAGGAATGATTTACCAATGCACACACACACACACAACAAAGAGCAACGTTACCTTCGATGTGTGTTTCCCAACTAACTTTTTTGACGTTACGAGAGACGTCATGTGCATCTTAGCAGGAGGTTTTGTGAAATAATAGAAATGGAGGGAGATAATGTAGTTTTAAGCAAAGATGCGTCAGTTGCAGTTTCTGGTTCATTTTAAAGCAGAGTATTTTTCTTTATCCTCATTCTGTTCGTGGAAAGTTAATTAACCTAATTAAAATATACAGAATACTGTTCTGATGCCTCTCTTCTACACCGTGTAAACATGCATAAATGTAGACATGTCAGCAAGCTGTCAAAGAGAGCGATATCACCGACAGCATCGTCCAAGGGGTGGTGTATGTGTGTGCTAGTAAAAAAATCGCCGTATCAACAACTCAGCAGTGGGAATTGTCTGCGAAAAGTGGTTAATAACGATAAATAATGGAAGCACTGTACAGTTTACCGTTTTTCTTGTTTGAGGTGCCGAACCTGAAGCTAAAGCGGCCCTCATGGCTCCATCAGCCCTCCGCAATGACGGTATTTTCATTCGTATTGCTCTCCTACTTCCTGGTTACCGGAGGTTTGTGTTGTGTCGTCTGGAGCGTGTGTGTCATTCTATATTAAACCAATTGTCTTGTAGGTATTATTTACGACGTGATTGTAGAACCGCCGAGCGTAGGTTCGACGACGGACGAGCATGGACATTCGCGACCGGTAGCGTTCATGCCGTACCGGGTGAACGGTCAGTACATCATGGAGGGACTTGCCAGCAGCTTCCTGTTCACGATCGGTGGGCTCGGCTTCATTATCATGGACCAGACACACACGCCGGGCAAACCAAAACTGAACAAAATTCTACTCATTGCCATGGGTTTCATCTTTATCGTCGTGTCGTTCATTACGACGTGGATTTTCATGCGAATGAAGCTTCCGGGCTATCTGCAGCCCTAGAGCCTTTTGCGGTCGGTCTCTGATCCGCTGGTTCGCACAAGAGTAAAATAAGTAATCTATCCCTTTTCAAAACGATACAAATACAATTTTATTATGAAATTGTGCGTTCTCACACATACTTAAATTACATCACGATTTTGGGACTACACATATGGTCGTTAACAAACTTATTCGAACGTTGGGTGTATGTGGGTAGAAAATGGAGTGAATATTATTGCGGATTACAGTCGTATACGGAAGGAGCTGTAGAACATACAAACAAATGTAGCCAACGGTTTGGAGACAATCAACGAACGAATTACTTACTTTATGAAGTCTGACGATTTATCAATGATATGTTCAAACTCCGCAAACGAAAGAGCTCCATCGTCGTCTAGATCAGCTTCCTCGAGGATATTCTGCAGGAGAACATAAGTAGAACAGCATTTAACTCAACAGATTACCAGTGACTAAAACTCATCTTACATTAATCAGTTGATCAATATCGTTGTGTCCAAGGTCGGAGTTGTAATCGATCAGCCGCTGGATGACTTGCTTCAGATCATTCCTTCCAATCATATCATCTCCATCGAAATCTACGCATCAAAGCAGTTTTGTTATCCCAACATCAACTGAATTCTCACCCTGTATGCCATCTCCTCTTACCATAGATGCGAAAGGCATGCTCCGCTTTAACCGATTTCGGTGCAGCATCGGAAAACACAGACATCATATCGAGAAAGTCCTCGAAGGTGATGTCACCATCGTTGCTGGAGCTGAACACCTTGCAGATACGATCCCCGAACGGGTTGGCCTTCAGTTCGGGATATTCCAATACTTTGCTCATCGACAGTTTTGCATTCTTGTTATGACCCACCTTTTCTGGGGCTAGGTTCTTGAATTTCTTATGTGCGCTAAAAGGGGAAAGTATTGTTGTCAATTTTATAGCAGGAGGTAAAGTTTTGCGTGAATTTGGGAATAATGGGTGTATCCACTCACTACAAAATTTCTTTCTTGGTGAAATATGTCAAATCTTCGTAGTCCTGAAGTTCGTCCTCACTAAACTGACTCTTCACTTGACCCATAATTGATGTGTGTATCGTTTATTTGCCAATTTTCAGTGTTGTTAGAAGATTTTTGTAATCTGAGTTTAAGTAAAATTTGTACACAAAAGAAAAGTTTTGTTATTGTTTGTTTGACAGTCCAGGGGATTTCAACCGTTTGACAGATTCAGAAAAAATGTACTTCGGTTTACATGCGCGCATTTGGTTCTTAAAAAGATGCTTCAGTTGTACAACAAAGACACGTGTTTCTTATGAAATTACTTTCCATAATTTTAAAAAATCTTCTTTTGCTAAACCACAACTTTTGAAGAGGTATGCATTGAAACTTGTGGAAAAATAATCGGTTTAATGCAATCCTATCATAGCAGCACACGTTGCTTTGTCTTCCCACACTGTCAGTTGAGCAATCTTCAACAGGAATTGTATAGAGAGAGAGAGAGAGAAGGAGAAAGAGAAAGAAAATACCCATTTCCAAGAGGGAAAGAAAAAGAGGCAAAACGTCCGCGCGCTCATAGCAAATGTTCTCCCAAATATCGTCACTTGACAGATTGCATTTTTGTAGACACGGAAAGAGTTTACTTCTGTGTTTTTTCTAAATGTTAGTTTAATTTTTAATTTTCTTTCGTCGGATACCAAGTGGGATGATTCCCCCCCTTACTATCGCCACCAACAAAGAGTGCATGTAGTGTAAAGGGTCGTGCTAGTGCGGGAAATAGCGTGTTTTTTACGCGACCGTGTGATTTGTTGGGAAATTTGTTTGTACGACAAAGTATCATCAGCAAATAGGCGTAGGGACGGAAGTCCTTTGCTGCCCACCGAGTGTGTCGTGTTTGTGTGTGTGTGTATGTGCTTTGTGTTCGGAAAGGTGGTACTAAGTGTGTTTCGTGCGTTTGTGATTGATTTTTAACATCCCCGTACAACTTGACCAACGCCGACAGTTTGTCGATGTGTCCTGGGATAATAGAATAATGAAACCTAGCTTATGCTACACCTACTGCACGCTGTTACTGGTGTCGCTCGTTTCCAGGTAAGTTCCCTTTACCCGCCATGCATCCGTGAAGGAGCATGGCAACGGCCTTCCCGTTCTTTGACCTTCCGTAGGAGGTCGGGACGGGAGGCGGTACCGTACACGTTGAAGACGCAACGATGATGCAATCGTCAGCGAAAACAACTCTCCCTTCTGAGCTGCGATACTCATCTTGTTCTACGGTTGCCATGGTTGCCACGAAAGTGCTGCTGTTGCCATTACCAGTGCATTAACATCGGATTTTTCCTTTTCACAGTTGCACGCTGTTCCTCATAGTGGCCTCAGAAACTCTGAAGCCTACTGCTGACGATCAGCTGCAACAGCACGGTGCCGGATCACAGGACACAGTAGATGGAACGCTGGTGCCACATTCTACCGGTGCTAACCGGTTGCCATCAAACGGTGCTAACAAAGAATCGGAAGTATTACCTCACAAGCGTGCGATTTTGAGTGCTAGCACAGCACCCCAGGCACATGTGCGGAGTAAAAAAGGTTCTGTCGACACGCAGGCAGATCCTCCGAATGGTGCTCACAAAAAGCTGTCGAGGACGGTGCCGCTTAAAAGTCCACCAACGGGTGGGGTGGGGAGAAACACGCTCAAGAAAGACATCCTCACAGAAAAACCGAACCTACAGCCGCAGCAACAACAGCCGGAGGAGCCACCGGATCTAAAGGAAGTGATATTTTTGGAAACCATCTCCAAAAACGTTGGCGTTACCAACAGCGGGTAAGTGGCTGATGCGCAGATTTCCCTATTCTTTGCTCTTGTTTTTGACGCGTTTTAGGCACTTGAAGACACAACGAATATCCGGTTGTCTCCCTCGGGATGATAAGACAGTCCTCGTTTTACGGTGCGGTGGAACACCTGATAAGAAAATCACCTATATAACTAGCTAATGGCGGGAATGACGAATCGGTTTCTATCTCGGCCGCAAATGATGAAATTGCGGATTCGATTCGGTTTAAGCATTTCAATTCGAGTCTGAAGAAGACGATCCCAACGTCGAACATAAGATCTATTTTGAGACATACTCACGCTTTCTTTAGGGCCGTCCTTTAAATGCCAACAAAATCATAACTTTTCCCGCGAAGGTCAGTGCTGATCGCTCGCATTTTGTACACGTGCTATGGTGCACGTGTTGCATTTTGGTGTGTGGTTTTGCGCTTAAACCTACAAAAACCTTCGCTAGCACGTGCTTTTGATATGCGTACACGTACATATTATGAACTGGTCGTCACTTTTCCTTTGTGAGTGGGGAACGACCTGAAGTAAAGTGTGGTTTCTTTCTCGAAAGGTGCCAAGGCTGCACATATACAACAGGCATCCGTTCTTTCCGCGTGATAGAAAGGCAACTTGAGGTTGGCCAGCGTGAATGGATGTGCTTGAATTTTCCCTACGCAATGTGTCGCATATGGATATCTCTCTTCATGGCCATTCGGGAAATGGAAATTCCATTACACCGTAAAAAACGGTTGAAATACGCTTTTTCCGCATGATGGTTTTACTGCAACGTTTGTATATCGTTTTTATTTCACTTGTTTCGCCCTCATCTCTCGGCAGGTGAAAGTGTGTAAGGTTTGTAAGGCACGGTGTATAAAAAGTGCAACCCCGTTAGTTTCGGTGCATCATCGCTTCACGGTGCACTGGACGCATGTGTGAAAACCATATGGGTTAATGCGTGGAATGTGGCGGACGGGAAGCAGCAACGGAATCCATTCGACCTTGGCATGCAACGCATTAAACCGTTTGTTGCTGTTACGTCGTGGTTTGTCTATTACATTCCCAATCGTTAAATGACACCAAAGAGAGTGGTGAAGGAAAAACGATCGTCTTGCAGGCGCGAAACACACCTACGTATGCGCATTCATCATTGGAAGACGCTCGTCACTGGCAGTCTGCTCGTTGGCTCTTTTGTAAGGGTCGACCCGATATCTGTGCTCGACTAAAATAAATTCGGCATTTTGGAGCTTTCTTCTTTGTTTTGGGAGTAAATGTTCTTGTGCAATTGTGATGCAATGGATCGTAAAGTTTTATAACGATCGTAGCCGCCAGACGAAACGTATAGCTAAAACACCTCTCTCTCTCTCCGTTTTGTGTAACAGAGCAAGGGGTTTGCAATGTTTTCTCGGCCCATTAACTTGTGAATATTCTTGTGTAAGGGATTATTGCACAAAAAGTGATAAAATTGCGGTACCCTAGTGTAGGTATTATTAATGCAATTTAAATTTATATTTTTAAATTTTAGGTGTTACATTGTCTCACGTGGAGGTGCACGCTCCACATACTTTGCCACAACATCATTTTTGCAAACGAAAGGAGTATGTTTCAGAACCCATCCGAAACCCAAGGCCATAAGGTATGCCTTTTTGAAGTGGAAAAGGAAAAAAAAACACCACAGCACAGCAAAACACACCTCTACCAGAGCTGATTTTCAAATACCCTCTTTTTTGTCACCCATAAAAAGAACCTTGAGTAAAAAGAGGGCACCGTTTTATGCAACGTTTGACTCCAAAGCGACCTTAACCACCAATGCGTTTATCGTTAGACGATGTGTTTCCGCCCTGTGGGTCCAGCGCTTTGCAAGCGTTTTGCATTTTAGAGGTCAGCAGAAAGGGAGGAGGAAGGTTAATGGACGAAGTTTCTTCGCCCTCTCCCTATTGCTCTGATACACCGATCGGCACTTATCATTACTGGCAAGTTTTGTAACGAAGGTAGAGCTAGACAGAAACAATTTAGACCTCCTGAGAAAGAGGGGGGTCCGTGTTTAAAGTTGTGACGTCGTGTCTGAAGGCGTATAGTAGGAAAGAGGGTGTCGAATTGCTGACGTTTATCGTCGCGTGACGAACGATAGTTGGTGATGGCCCCATATCGTCCGCCCTGATTAGGTGTAAAAGAAGTGATGAAGTGAAGACGCAAGATTGAAGTGGGTTGAAGATGTTTTATTACTACACACGTTGCAGGCACACTGGGCTGATGGAAGATTGGATCGTATACTATGTAAACGGCGTGTATCTTATCGTATATGGGATGAGGAATGCAAACTTCCTTGATTGGTTGGTTTGAATGTTTTGCAAGGTCAGTTTCCTGTTTTATCCAACATTAGTTGATGGGAATACTAATCAGGTGACGCTCGTGCCGTAAACCTTCCATCAACAAATATGTCGTTTTTTAACGTATATAAGACCTACGTCTACGCTGGACCAAGATGGGAACAACAGCCATCACAGTAACACCAAATAGGGTATTTCCTCTCGCTGAACCGGTTATAGCTCTGTAACCACTTGGAAGTGCGTAGGCACAATATTCCGCCTAAGCTTTATTATACCCACGGAGCCTCTTCCAGACTGTATTTGACCACGTAGTTCTGTTTAATACAGAGATAGAAAGAGAGAGAGTATTATAAAAAAATTCTCACTAATATGCACATAAGTGCACCAAGACTCCGTTATGCATAATCATCTTCTCCGACATTCCAAAGCCCACCGTGAGCATATCCCTACCTTATAGAGGCCCGCAGCATATCACTGACTTGCGTGAGCATGAGATGTCCGGAGATCTAAAAGACCAGAGCGCCAGAGAGCAGCGAGAGCTAGGCATCGTTGTGATGACGTTTGCAGCTGTGATCCGTCTCCTCCATGGACAAGTGCGTTGGGGAACACGAGGCGCAGTGTGTCGCGACCACGAAACTTTAGCCGGGGCGCCATTCAGTATGATTATCAACGGGGGAAGGCCGGCAGGGTAGAGCAAAGCGTGCACGGGTTCGTCGTCGTCGTGGTCGTCGTCGTCGATTCCGGTCGTACGATCCGCCGTATGCATGGTTGCGGTTTTCATACGAGCGAAGGTTTCAGTGTCAATTGAGTTGTTCATTCGTTCGTTCGTTTCGTGTGGCTTTCTGTTTGTTCAGCTCGCACTCGGCCGGCTGTTGTGTCGGGCTTTTCAGTGGAGCGGTGTTAGTTTGTTTTCCCTGTCATTCCTTATCAAAAAAAAAATGTATGTGTGTTATATTATGAGGAAATTTCCTTGCCGTGAGAATTAATTTGTGTTAATATTTGTTTAAAGCAGCATTTCTTCTAGAGTGAACAAAGAGCCAAAGATGAAAAGGGTGCGGTACGGTGTTGATTTTTGCCCTCTGTGAAGTGAAATCCTCAACACAACGGGTCGATATTATGTCACACACCAACCCGCCTTGTAGTGCCGTTGTTGGATGTGGACCAACTGTAAACCATTAACCCGAAGCCCGAACGGTTTGCAATGATACTTCACAAAACATGGCCCATCATCATCACTTGCCATCGACATTGACCGTGTGGTGTGATGCATGGTATGCAGCATAGTAACGCACACAGTGTGTTCTGTCAGCATAAAAATGCACTCATTTATATGAGGCATTTAGATTCCAGCTGGCCACTGCCCCTTTGTGGCGGTGGTTTCTGTTTCCATTAGTGAATTGTGTCATCATTCTAGAGCACGAATTGAGATGAATCGTCATCTCTTGAGTGAATATGCATGTCGTTTAGTGCAAGAAATGTGCGGGGCATGGTAATTGTCCGTCGCTTTGGGAAGGGTGTATGTGGAAATAAGTGCTGCAGCAGGAGCGATCGTGTAATCGAGTTCTTAATCATGCAAGCGAGATGTGAACCAAACTGTGCCTGCCTTTGGCAAGGTTCTGTGGTGGCACAGAACCAGGGAGGGAAATAACAAGAAACACAGATGTAGATGGTACGGTGCTCATAGCTGTCCCACAGGCACACACGGTGTGCTGGTAAAGGGTTTGGTGTGATGTGTTTTTGCAAGAATGTTTCTATTATTTTGTGGTTTTTGTGTGAGTAACATGAAAGAATAAAGTTGAAAGAGTTTTAATGTAAGCAATAGAAGTGGAAATAAGTGAATAGTGAAGGGTTTTAAATGTAACCGAGCTATTTATATTTTGTGCTGTAGCTTAAGTTTCCTTCTATTCTTTCAGCTGCTTTTCAATCATTCCCTTCCCATGGCGTTACAGTAAATCTGCCAGCCGACATTTTTCGATTCTTAGTGTGGACAATTTCTTCCATGTGCTTTCAAGGCGTTGACTTCTGCTTGACCATTTAGACTAGCCATTTTGCAGCTCCTCCAATCTACAGCTCTCTGCGTAAAGTTGATCATGCTGAAAAGTGCGATAAAAGCGAGTTGGACCGCAGTGTACAAGCAATGATGAAGTGTTAACTTCTTGCACAACGGGTTGTTCTGGCGCCATCGTCCCACTGACCAGTAAACTAAATGGAATGTTCATGTTGCGTGTGTGTGTGTTTTTGGGGTCTAGCTCTTTTCCCTATCCCGGTTTCGTAAGCTGATGGTGGGACTGGCACTGGTTTGTACTAGCATACACTGCTCTCCAATGAAAGATGCCGAATGAAATGTGTAATCGCAACCATTTGAACGCGTTGGAAGCATTGCCGTTTCCTTTACTTGCTTGGACACAATTGCTCGAACACAGCAGACAGACGGCTGCTACTGATTGTGAGGGGCGTATAGCACGGAGCAGTGCTGTGGGTGGCATAAAACGAAACAAGGGATATTAAATCAACAGGAAGCTGCTTAATGACATTTTAGAAAGTACACAACAAACTCGATGAAGTTGCTAGCTTTGACAGAGAGGCTTAGGTAAGCAATGCATTCCATTGATCCGGCTGAAGTGCATTTGTCCGTTTCATTAGCTCCCGATGCCGCTGGATGCTGCATATTCATCCTGGCGTTCCAATGAAAAGGGGATACATTAAGCTTCGGGACAAAATTTTGCCTTTTTTGGCGTGCCTTTGGTGCACGTGTAGCGTGTGTGTGTGTGCGTTGTGCGGTTGGAACGGTCGTCTCCACCGGTTTTCGGAGCCAGTTTTCTGACGCAATGCGACGTTCGTTGCGGCTGCTGGACGCGTTATGTCCGTTGTGTAGACGGACCGTGGGACGTGAGTGAATGAGTGGTGCTCTGGATGGGAAAAAAGTAAGAATCCAAAAACGGTGCAGACTGAAAACTACAGCTCCCAAGCGGCCACCGTAAGCCACACGAAATATGGAGCGCCGCCATCCAATTAGGTGCATTTTTTCGGAAGTAAAGGAAACGTGCATTGCTAGTGAAAGTGAAAGCGGTTTTTGAAAATGACAGATTGCAAAGTTGCTTTCCTTTCCTGCGTAAAAGCTAAGCTAAGATATTGTGTAATAGATCAACTTGGTTTTGTGTGCAGGTTGAAGAAGGTTAACGAATACTTTGCACCATTTTTTAGACTATTTCCCAGGGAATGCAAAAAAAAGGCTTTTACCCTATTCGGCAATACAGCCCCAAAACCGGTCCGCGAACTTCACAATGTTCTCTCCGCACGGTTGGTTTCGATCGGCCCACTTTCCGAGTTGGCAACGTTATCTACATGGACTTTAGAAGTTTGTGCTGTTTGTGCTGGCACCGGGTGCTGGTAGTAGAACCTTTCACAGTCCTGTGTGTCACTTTTGTCATTGGAAGGTTGCTGAAGGTTGAGTAAAAGGTAGGGGAGACTATTGGTATCGACAAATAAGAACGGTCGTGTTTTGGGCGACAACAAAGTGGAATTGGAAAGGACGTAGAATATATTGCTTTGTGAAGCAAAGTA
Organism: Anopheles epiroticus; assembly: GCA_000349105.1. Lineage (NCBI taxonomy): Eukaryota > Metazoa > Arthropoda > Insecta > Diptera > Culicidae > Anopheles > Anopheles epiroticus. The sequence goes on from KB671729.1 coordinate 30,417, forward strand.
TTCTACTCTGAGTATCTTTAATATTCCGTTTGTGACTGATGCATCTGATAACGAATGTGCCATGTAGAAGAATATAGAGTCTAATGCTTACTCATATTTCTAAATTGCTGTTCATTATTTGTAACTGTCACGACGTATACAAATCGTTTTCGATCGAGATTACAGTGTCCATTTGATGTTTTTTTTCCCGTTGACAACGATGCATCTAATGACGCTTTAATGTACAATGTGTGCCCTACCGGTGCTGAATGTTTAATGAAATTGAGTGTCTATTTTCTAACTCCCGATCACACCCAAACCCTCACTGCAGTGGCGACAGCACTTGACCCTTTACCGTTGGCATTGGCTGTGAACGGAACTAATCGATCCCGTACGTATCGATCGTAGCGTAGAATTACAAAACCCAGCGGACTTTGCTTTGCCGTTGGCTCCACAATGGCGAGCAATTGTTACCGACCGACACCAACGGCAGTGGCGGTGAAGGCGTCCACGACGTGTCGACCCTGAAGATCTCAAAATTGCGTCGCAGATGCTTTGTAGATGTTCGGGTAAAGCGACAGGAAGCTTTGGACGATGCTGTTTGGTTTTGTTTTGTTGAATCTTCTTGGGGAGCTTGGAGAGAAGATTTTAAATTTAGGAAGTCTTATCAGCATACTGCCTTGTGGTAGTTGCTGATTTTGAATGAGATCCTAGCTGCTTAGCGTTACTGCCGTAGTGCCGTTGATAAGAGCCTCGAATGTGGTTTTGCGACCGGGCGAAAAGCCTTGTGAAGATGATTCTAGAGCGAATGACGTCTTTGGTTCGAGGATCTTGGAGGAATTATCAATAAGATGGGTTCCTATTACTCAATTCTCTATCGATTGCCGATCGCGGTTTTACACATCGTGCAAAATCCCCTCAAGCCCTCGTGTGGAACGCTCATCTTCTGAAGAGGGAACCTTGGGGTTGATTACTTTCTCGCAATGCTCTGTCCTCTCTTTGAGAACTTGGCGTCATTTTCCCACTGTTGGCTTATCATTTAGCGTGAGGAATTTTGCACCACCATCCTCACTCTCGTATACGTCGCCGCAGATCACGCCGGCGATGATTTACAACTCGCTCGCTCGGGTTGTGGTCTCTGTTCATGCCACACGACCGGAATTACTGTTGACTGTTGTAAGCGTACAGTGGTGTGCGTTTCGGTCTATTGTGGCGCAGTGTGTTGGGGGTGCGATAGGCATCCCCAATCCTCCTCCCCCCAGCACCATCAGCAACAGTGTGTGGCGCTTACGGTAAACAACAAGTGACGTGGACAAATCGCGATGCGCTTCGTGTAACCTTTTACGCTATTTCGACTAGAGCAATATCGCAGTTGCGTTTGTATTGGCGCGCGGGGTTTTATTAGTAGTAACCGTTTTATTAGCAGTACGCTATTTTCTATCGGTACAGTCATAAAACTTATTTCAGTTTGATTGGTTCACTTTTTCGCTAACTTACTTATTCATGGTGCAAAAAAAAATCATGCAAGAAGGCACTCGGGTTACTACATCCCAGCAAATAAGACCAGTGGTGGTGGCGCAAAAAGTCATTTCATTCAGCACATTCCCAGTCCTCATGTGCTGTCTTGCTGTGTTGTTAGTAAGATCTACAAAATCTTGGCATTAGACGAGATTCTCTAATCTCATTCAATCTCTAAACATGCGATAGTATCTTTCATCCGTTTGCCAAAATGTGCGGCAGGATTGACAGAGCGTGAAAATGAGCTTGCATATCGTTCATGAACAAAGAATTACGTGGATTATAATCGTTTTTTCGCAGACACTACAAAGTGTCTCTGGTGTAGGCGATTCTGATGGAACAGCTACAGCTCAAAAGTTACAAACTGCTCCTATAATTATTTAAAATTAAATCTCACTGTGTGTACTGTTAGCTAATTGACTTTACAGCCCAACAAATCCGAGTTCCAATCTTAAGATCGTTCAGATCATACAGATCATAGTTTCATCAACCCTTTTAAGAAACATACTATTCATTTTAGCGTTTCTATGAAGAATGAGGTTAAGTTCTCTTCATCCCATCTGTGATCATTGAATTCTTATTCAAACTAGAGATCGTCCATCACCTCATGTAGGACAGGATCTCGTGAATGTTTTTTTATAATTGTTACAATGATTGTAGGTTTTTTTGTCGCATGATAAACCTGTAAAATATATTTCCCACGTTTAAAGTCAAACAAATTTGACAACAGCCCTTCTCTGAAACCCGAGAAAGACAGATCATCTCAATCTAGAATTGGTGGTTTCTGCAATCAGCACCTCGACTAACATGACTGTCGCAAATAAATGAAACAAAATAGCTTTCAATTGTATCTCACCTTACCTTCGTGAGGAGTGATATTTCCGGCAGATTTTTCAACCAAAAGCATTGGCATCACGTTACACGCGGACGCTGGACTTCACGTCACGTTTAGCAAACACCTGCCTGCAAGCCCACATCATTAAACTGGGAAAGACCTTGAAAAGTGAACCAGTACTCCAAAAAGGGAAGGGCTCCAATGTGGTGTGTGAAGATATGCGGATGGGCGGTACTCCGTACGTGGGAGATGTTATTCTGGCGATATTGGGATGCTGATAATTATAATGGTGGTTCGTTCGTGCTGTAATTTAGGTGGACATTTTAGTATCTTGTTGAGTGCACGTGCCACGAGTCATGAGTCTTGCTTTGCATCGTGTGTGACGTTTCCGGTAGAGTGTCGGTTAGATTTGAAACATCTGTAGAGATTGAAGTTGTACCCGTGAACGTTTATTTTCAAAGATGATTCAATTGTGATGAAAAAGGAAAAAAAAACTTTCAACTGTTATCAGTGTTTAATTAAAGTAAAGGCTAAATATGTATTCAATTGTGCTCCAAACCTCCTTATCGTTTACACACCACGCAAGATATGCAAATAGTTTATTCACATTCACACAAACTTCTAGACTTTGTGTTTCAACGGGGTTAGCACATCGCCCAGTTTCGGAACACGCTGTGCCTGTGGGACAAGAGCCACCGTTCTTTACCCGGTTACCGGCGGATAATGACAAACGTGCCCTGTGTTTTCCTGTTTAAAATTTCAGCTCCAGTAAAAGTGCATGACGCTAACGACGAGACAACACGGTAGTGGTGACGACGATAGCGACTTGTTTGCTACTACAGTTTCCCTCCTTTCGTGCTCTAAAAAAACCTTTGCGATTGTTCTTGTTTGACAAACAGTAGTCGTCAGCACGCTTCTTGTTCAATACCAGCCGGTAGCGTGCGTCAGTAGGAAGTAGGCTCCAGTTCTTTCTATTCGTTTCGTGAACAGTGTTCATTATCAGCTTATTTTCAAATATCGTCCCTTAGTTTTGTGATCGTGATCAATCCGTTCAGCCTCGAGACTTTCTTTTCTTCCGTCCCGAGCCCGAAAAAAAGCTCATGATTGGCTCCAGTTCAATGTGGTTATGTTTCACACCCGAAAGACAGCGTTAGTAGGTGGTGTAGTGGTGAAACCGTGTAGTTTGCGGAAGGTGGTGTGGCGTTTGCAGTACTTTATGTCCCCCCCGGTCGGATGGTTCATCTACCGTCGGCCAATCTTTACATGGTGGTGAATCTGTACCTGGTCGCCTTTTGCTACATTAAATGGCAGCTTTCGATGTGGCTGGTCGGTGCGATCGCGGAACGGGCTGGCAGAATGCGTAAGCTAACCGTGCTGGTGACCTTCTGCTGGGTTGCACTGATCTCACAGATCGTGGCCATCTCCAACCTCTACCACGATGGGTAAGTGCGGATCGGTGAGCAGCGATACGGCTTGCGGATGTAATTAAACGAGTGGAAGTGATGGATATTAAACATAAATACATTTTTGATAGAGTTTAAGAAGTATAAGTTATTCTAAGCATATTGAATGATCGTTTCTTTTCCTTTGATGTTAACTCGTCAAACTAACGCATTCAATTTTAGCGCAGCACTCGTTAACAATGAACAAGATGTCGTAATAATCTTTCTACTCATTGGTGCCAGCTATTGCCACGACAAAGTCAAACATGCACTAAACATTGCAAACACCTGCACAACGATCATCAGCCGCCGATGTCATGCATGATGGATGTCGAATGCGGCGGGAGTATGCCTTTGCCGTTGCGTAAAGTAAACAGTTTTCACTTCTCCAATGCAGACGGCTATGGTAATTATGAGTACGAGGGAGTCTTTCAACTGATAAAGTTAAAAATAGCTCTTCCAAACACAGACACTCGCTTAGCTTGTCACGTAAACCGAGTGGACAGTAAACTGTGATGTACAGCAGCTTCGCCTTACTGGTCATTAACTGTTCACTGCTTCAATCTTCTCGATGGTGGTGTACTTGAAACGGCCGGTGCACGCACAGTTCGAAAGCAGTCAAGGTTAGGGGTACGGTGTATTTGAGTAGAATATCGCACATGGTAAACATTACCACGCTGGCGTGTGATGCTCTCCGCAAATCCGTACTTTGCTGCCTATCACGTGTCATCTCGCATGCACCGGTACATGGACGTCAGGAAATGGCTTTCTGTTTCGTTTGATTTGTTTTGCTCTAAATGGTTGATTGAGCATTGTCGTGACTACTCAACAAGAAATGTGTTGAGGTGCGTACCCGGTGTTTTGGTAACTGAACTGGGGGATGGTCATTGGATGACATTTAGAATAAGTGGACAGAGGATTACAGTTAGGAATGAAGGGATAGAAAGTAAAAATGGCAGTTGATCAGTTGGCAATCGATCGTCGTTGCGTTTGGACGATGATCCACTGCTATTTATTTGACTTATTTTTACTTCTACGATTGTTAGTGCGATCTTTGCGATCTATGCTGCTGCTTGCTGACTAATATTCTTTTCCATCTTTTTTTCTTTTTAGATTACAAGACATTCCAGGACCACCATCGATAATCACGCTGGTGGACAATCAGCATCACGAGCTAAATAATATCGAGAGCAAGTTAGAGGATAATTTGGAGGCAACGCTGAAGAACCTATCGCACAACAACGTTCACACTGTTCAAACAATCGTTCCACTGCACGACGATGATAGCCAACCTTTGGTCGGGGCTACCGACGTCGAGGAGACCCAGGGCAATGATACAACAGCAGCAGCAGCAGTCGAGACGGAGGAGGAGCATGCCAATGCAAAAGACTCCCGAGAGCCGAACGAACAGCCGCTACTGGTGATGATTCCCTCCAAGGATCCGGACGAGGGTAGTTTACCTTCAGGATCCCCAGGACCTGTTCAGATTGTCGAATCGCCTTCTGCGGGGCAAGAAGCCACACACGAGGGTACAGTGGCCGATGCAGCCACTACTGCAATGCCACCGAAACAGCTCGAAGTAAACCTCACCGAAGAAAATCCAATGCCCGTGTTTAGCGAATGGGCCCAGAAGCAGATGGCCGAGGCGGAGAAAAAGCTCGGGGAGGTGGTGAATGCATCCGCAATGAAGAAGGGCACCAAACCGGCCGGCAGCAAAGCGGGCGGTGGTTCCATGAAGCTACGTGCGAAAAACTATGCAGCACCGGAATGTGGTGCCAAGATTATTGCCTCAAATCCGGAAGCACAAAGTACGGGCTCGGTACTGACGGCACCGAAGGATGAATATCTGTTGAATCCGTGCACTAGCAAGATTTGGTTCGTGGTGGAGCTGTGTGAACCGGTACAGGCGGAACGGATCGAACTGGCAAACTTTGAGCTGTTCTCGTCCTCTCCGAAAGAGTTTACCGTGTCGGTTAGCAATCGATTTCCAACGCGCGATTGGGCTAATGTGGGACAGTTTACGGCTAAGGATGAGAGAGATGTGCAGAGCTTTTTACTTCATCCCCATCTGTTCGGCAAGTTTGTGCGGGTTGAGATCCTGTCGCACTACAACCAGGAACACTTTTGTCCGGTGTCACTGTTTCGGGTGTACGGTACTTCCGAGTTTGAAGCGTTTGAAACGGATAATACACCATTGCTACCGGAAGATGACGACGATGATGATGAGCTGGCAGGATTAAGCGGTGGGGTAAGCAAGGAGCAAGGACAGGTGGATAAAGTAAAAATTGTACCGGGAGCAGAGACAAAGCTCGTCGAGGAGCATTTCTCGGTGCACGAGAAGGATGCGTTCGAGCAGCTGGGACCGGGTGCCCCGGGAGTACGAAAAGTAGGAAAGAATCCAAACAACATTCTAAAATCTGCCAGCGAAGTGGTGATGAACATGGTTAAGAAAGCCGCCGAAGCACTTGGCAAAAGTGGAAACGACAGTAACGATGCTACTGCACCGGGTAGCACCGAAAACGGGAAGCCTGCCGAGAGAATAATTCCGATGACGGATTTACCATCGTCGTCACCAACATCACTATCCTGCGTTACACTAGCTTATACGATACGTTGCGTTAACTGCACCGACCATTTTCGGGCTCGGCTCGAGTCTTTGATGAATTGCAAACACAATCTTCTCACTAGTCTACTAGGCGTAGCGCGAATCGAGCAAGCGTTCGATTCCGCCCAGCATTTTGTATGTGCCAACGTGTTAGGATTTAACTTACCGCGATCGATAAAGGGCGAAAGCGAGGAAACCGGTGAGATGGCGTTCCCCTCCGTTTGCTTAAATATGCGCTACAGCGTGCTGAACCTGTTGCCGGACGAGCTGGTGGCTGGGCTTTGCAATATGATGGCATACGATTTGAATCTTATAGCGAAGACGCAATTCAATGATGATGAAAAGCGTGAAATTGAAGGAAATGCTGTTGGCAGCGGTGAGGCGAGTGAGCAAAACACGCTCGATCAGCACCATGTTGCTAGTGTTAAGAATGGACAGCAACAGGAGGAACAAACGCAGGATGTCGAAAATAGTGTAATGAATAGAAACGAAAAGACACATACATCGGAACAACAAGAGCAAAGTGCAGTGCAAGAAGACACGGAAAAGATCAGGGGAGATAGTAGAAGTGATTCGTTTAGCGACGAAAATGCATCAAAAGAGGATGTTAATATGTTTGCCACCGAACCTGCGCCTACAGTTACACCGGAATCAGTGCGTGACGAAGCATCTCAAAACACAGAAAGTTACAAGGAACAGGAGAACCAGCCCCATCAACAGCAGCAGCAAGAAGCACGTGAAAAGGTAGACTTTGCCAATAATCATCACTGGGAGACAATGGATGATGGTATGTTGGGCAATGGGGGACATCATCATCAGCAACATCACACGGAAATGGCAGGAACGACAGGTCCTGCTGCTGTCGCAGTTACCCCCGGAATGGCCACTGGACAGCAGAAAGTACAGCCGGAAAGTGTATTTCTTCGACTATCTAACAGAATTAAGGTATGAAAGTGTTGTTTTAAGTTTTATCAATATTCTAACAGCTAATATCCTAATTGTTAATTTATGTATAGGCGCTTGAACGAAACATGAGCCTATCGGGACAGTATCTGGAAGAGCTTAGTCGCCGTTACCGGAAGCAGGTGGAAGAGTTGCAGCATTCTTACGCGAAAACGTTGCACGAGATCCAGGAGCAGAACCAACGCATGGCCGACAGTGAAATGAAGCTGCGCGAAGTGAATGAACGTTTGCGGCAGGATCTTGTAGACTTTCAAGCTACCGCCACCGATTGGCGCAACATCGCGCTGGCCGTGCTGGCGATGATTGTGCTGATGCTTTTCATGCTGCTTGCAATGGTACGTTCGGTGGCTAGAAGTGTGAATCGGCTTACGAACAGTGGACACACGGTTGACAGGCAGCAGCAACCCGCACCCCTACCGCAGAGCGTTATCGACCGTGAGCTTGCCCAGGTCGGTTCCGATGCCAAGCCAATCCGTGGACGCATGCTGCGGCGAAAGTCCATCGATGGTATGCCCATGGGTGGTTCGGTCGATGTAACCGGCAGTACGGTCAGTAGCGCATCGGGGATAATAATCGCAACCGCTGAACCACCGACCGTAGCCACCAGTCTGTCCCCGGGACGGTTGCGTAAGAAGCGACCAAGTGAGGAGGCGCTCAACATCAGTGGCACGTACGTGAATTTGCTGATCGATGACGGGGAAAGCACAGCGCAAACGGCGGCACCGGTCGTTTTAGAGCGGAAAAAATCGAAACAAAAGCACCGCAAAGTGTCCGCTCCGTCAATGATGCCCGGCAGCAGCTCGACACCCATGGCGTCGTATGGCGGTGGGGTTTCTAGTCACGAACCGGCGAAACGCTCCGTGTCCATGATTGAACCGAGGCTAAATGGTGGCGGTGGAAGTTTCGAACGCCAGCAATCTCCGGACACGCAGGAAACGAGCAGCCGCATCGATGAGTTGCCATACCTGGAAGATAATGATGAATTTATCATACCCACGGCGAGCGATTTATCGTACGACGAGTATATGCCCGGCTCGAACGCTTCTTCCACGGCGGAGGCCGGTATGATGCCGAACGAAATGGAACGAAAGAGAAATGGAGCCGTGCCATCCGACGGGAATGGCAGCGGACCACCGTTGGCTGGCCACGGGGACGCACCGGATGCAGCAGCGGAACTGAAAACCACAGTTCCGAAAGCATCGCGACGCCTTTCGTCGCCAGCATTTTTCAAAAGCTCACTGCTACGGTCAAGCCTTGGGTCGAAAAAACGTTCCTCCAAGAAAGCCGCCAATGGCAGTGGCAGTAGTAGTAGCAATAGCAACACTAGCAGTAATAGCAGTAGTAGTTCCAACGCTAGCGGCAATAACAGTTCCGCACTGCGAGAACTCGGTGCCGGTGACGCAGGGTTGAGCGAAAGCGCACGCAATCCCCAGGATAGCTGGTACCGTTGGTGGTCGTCGGAACAAAGCAAGGTGCTTTCCTCCTCGTCACCGTCATCTAGTCAGGAGGTGGCCTCATCTCCAGATGGCAAGCAGCAGCAGCAGCAACGCCAAAGGATAGGAAAAGCCAAATCCGCAAGCCCATCGGACGGTGGGAGTGCCAAGCAGCAGCTGTTGGGTGACGAACCGGTTAAGCTATCCGTTTCGTTCAACGGTGATTTACCATCGAACGGTATTGCTGCTAGCAGTGGGAACGGTGTGTTGGAGCGGAAATCAAGCCGGGGCAGTATACGGAAGTTGTTCCGCAAGGTGTTTTGAGTAGGGCAAGGCAAGAAGAATCGCATTATGCTCGATATTATATACACGATAAACTAAAATTAAAATAGACTGACGCTGCCTCTCCAAAATTTTCCTGGAGGGGTGAATGTTTTCATAAAGCACCATTTGAAAGTTTTCCCACTGGCCAAGCAAGTAGTGCGGGGAAAGACGCTAGTGGCGTTTAGATTTAGCGTACTTTGGCGTTCACTGTGGTCGTCTTCTAGAAGAGGACTAGAACAGGGAGTGTAGGTGAAAATGGTTCCTTTCTGTTTCTCTCAGCATGTAGTCCCACTTATCGTCGTCGTCTTATCATTTCCTACCTATTGTATATGCTTTATCTTATTTATGTTTGATGTCTATACACTATTTCTATGGGATGAGCGGACGAGAAAAGAAATGTTGCTAGGTTATCGAACTGTAAAACGGAAACCGCTGTCGGATAGTATATACATTATATATATATAGCTGTGTCACATACTAGAGTTTAGGTAGATGTTCGTTCAGCACGATACGGCTATTCCCGTTGTCCCGACCGCGCTTTCGGCAAAAGCATAAAAAGCAAGGCTTCATTAAGCGTTTATTTAACCATTTGGCTTCCGGCTTGTTGTTAACCCGTTTCCAAATAGGCGTAATTCGTGTGTGATGTGTTAAAGCGTTCCGAAAAGCGGGCCAGTACTTTAGGTAAATTTTAAAGTGAATTGGAAGAAAAGTTTAGGCATTTGGACACGTTTCGTTTTTTTGTCCTCTTCTGTTGGCTTACCAAATATTAGAGTTACCAAAATTGTGGGCATACAAAAAACTCACACACAATAGGCCATTATAATGATAACCAGAATGCATGTTTCACTCTGTACGTACGCCAAGCGTTTCCTGTTCGAAACAGGTCATCCACACAATGTGTCGCACACAAACTAGTTGAAATTGAATTTTTGTTGTTGTACCGAGCACCACCAAGTAGGCGTTGAATGGGATGTGGAAAATGTTACTCCCAAACGTAAGCAGCAGCACACGTTGAATTTTGTTTGTTCGACACAGTAAAACGTAAATCAGATGTCGTTGAACAGGATGATTGAATAGAAAATCGCGCAGAAGGAGGATTCGGAGATGGGAAATCGTATCGTTGAAACGTTCAAGTAGCAAACTGAAATAAATTATTTTGTTAATCTATAGAAATAAGACGAGGGTTTGTGTGTGAAACACGAAAGAAACGAGCCTGTTAGTAAAACTCTTGAAATGTTTAAACTTAATTTAAATTCCTATTTCGGAAACATCTTTTCTGCTAAGGAAAGATAAAACGATGTTTGGCGATATTATTACGTATAACAACACATTTCATTGCACCGTTTATATTTTAAGGGCAGCGATAAAGTCACTTAAATCTACCAGCTCCTGTTCGTGCGTCAGCTTCTCCTTTCGAGCTAGCTTGTTCACATCATCTGCCGCAGTACGCAGTAACTCCTGCCAGTTCGTCACCTCCTTGAGCCGTTCGTTGTCGGTGCAGTAGAAAATTTCATTCACATCCTCCTCCAGCTGGTAGGAAAGCACGTATCGGAACGACTGCTTTAGCGCTTCCATCGTCGTGTCCCTCAAGCTCTCGTTGCGACAAACCAGATTCAATACGAACAGACCCGTATCTCCGGTAAGTTTGCGTACGTTAGTGAGCACGCCCCGTTCCAGGAAGGCCGCAGGTGGACAGCTCATCCCAACGGTTGGATCTTTACTATCCACATCGAACAGTAGGGCGGAATAGTTTGCACCACGGGTCACTTCATCCGCTAGAAACTGTATGCCATCGGCAATCACCACCCGCAGCCGTGCATCGAGCGTAAGGCCGAAATATTTAACCGCAATCTGTTCGATTTCCGGATCGATTTCTACCGCCGTAATTGTGGTCTTTTTAAGACACTCGCGAATAAACGTGCAGAGGCCACCGCCTCCCAGTCCGACGACGGCGACCGGACAGTTGTTGTTCGTACCCTTTCCACTCATATTTGCCGCTAGCTGTACGCCGACCGTCATGAAGAGATGATGCTGGCAAGCTAGGTAGCCCGGATCGATCACTTTCTGTGCCGATCGGGCACCACGCACTCGTGCCATTTTCAGTGCCGCTTCGGACTGTACCACCGACTGGTTGGCGAGGAACACGAGTCGTCTGAACAGGCGCCCGTTCTCGCCAGTAATCTCCTCCACGACGTACTCACCGGAAAGTTCGCTCCGTCCGGTGTGGATCGTTTCCCGACGGCCAACCTCTGCCCCGATCGAAAGGTACGGTATCGAAGTACCGCTCTGCAGCCCTTGAGGGGCGAGTGATTTTACACTCTCCGCTAGCTCCGCTTTGACCGCCTCCAGATCGGTGTACTCGTGACCGCGATGGAGTGTTACCACTGCGAGACGATCAAACTTGGCTGATTCTTGAAGCTTTCTGCGACCGGCCGGTGTCGCAAACAGCCACTCCGTTTCACGGCCCTGAGGTACAATGAATACGGCATATTTGCCATTTCCTCGCTTTGGGGCCTGATCCAGCACATGGATAGTGTAGCGTGGACGCTCCTTCTCCGCTGGTGAGAACAAATCGAGTGACACTTCGGCCATTCCCGCTATATTTCCCCGAGCCAATCCGTTGCATACCATGGCCGCCTTTTGCGTGGCAGCTACGGCCGCAATAAGCTCGTCCGGGTGCTGCACACGTTCAATGTGGTTACCGGCAAGTCCCAGCTCCAGCACACGCAGTGGCATATTTTTCAACTTCGTCGCCACAATCGCAAACACCACAAGCGATGATCCATCTCCGTTCGATGATTCATCCTTTCCACTGCCTTTACCCGCCTCGGGACAGCGTACAATACGCAGCATGAAGTGTGCGGCCGGGAAATGATGCACCACCTTCCGGAGGATGTGTTCCTGCAGGAGCGATATGCACACGTAACGACCGGCCGGGCGGAGGACACGACCGATTTCGGCAAAGTATTGCTGCACCATGGTGACAACGGAGGTAGATTCATCGGTAAATAGGGCATCAAGTGTACCCTTGTCCAGCACGACGGAGAACGACTCATTCGGGAAGGTCATCGCCGTTGCGTCCATCTGGTTCCAGGTCATTTCGGGTCGATTGAAACGGTTCGCTTCCTGCATCTGTTTAATGACGACCGGTGATATGTCGATGTTGGTTATTTTTCTGCAAAATAGGATTGATAGGATTGATATCGTAGAGAGGCGCCTTATGCATGGCTCGCTTGGTTTGTTTTGTACTTACTTAAAACCAACATCGTACAGATCCATACTCAGCTTCGAGTTTCCGCATCCGACTACAAGAATTTCATCCTTGGGCTTGATGTACTGGTGTAGCTGAGTGCACAGTTCCGGATACTCACCGTACCACTCGAATGCTTGCTTGCCACGCTTGCGAAAAAAGTTATTCCAATACTCGGTCGAACCAAAGTCGGCCGTGCTTTTGGGTAGCAGATTCATAGCGCAAGAAGCGAAAAATAGTGTTTCGCGGGATATTTATTTTTTGTCGCGTAAGTAGTTTATGAGAACGGGGTTTATAGTGTACGGATTCAACTATCTACAACAAATTTAGCATTTTTTAGTCAAAATATTTCTTATACAACACGTGTTTTGGTTCACAACTGAGAATGTTTATGTTTTTAGCCGGTTTAGGAAGAAAGGGGCGAGTGTTTGTTGTGACAGTTCAAATTAGGGGTTGTTATGCGTTTGTGGAATATAGTTCAATACTTGATATGTTGTTTTTCCGTTGGCACGGTGGGTCAATTGTATGTTAAAATCGTATAGTAAAATTTTAATTATGTGTCTGCGATAATATAACTTATTTCATGGCTGTTTATAACATTGTGATTTCAATAAAATCCTTAGACCTTTGTAATTTGCAGATTGAAATGTTTTTGTAAATTACATGCCACCAGCTACAATGTGTACGTTTTCGGTCCGTGTAATTCAATAATATTTTACAGAACACAATAATTTTAGTTAGTGGGATCACCGAGCCGGTCTCATGGGTAGCGGCGTAGGGCTGTGTCAAACGATCAGGCCCGATGTTGCATCGAATCCTATTCGGACCACTACCGCCTTCCCCCATACGCTGAATTGACTATCCTGCTATGGGTACACTAAATCACAACGATGATGGATGGCTACATTCAGTCACAGAAAAACCAAAGCAAATTACTGCTCTAGTTGGGCTTGACCCTATAAGGGTAGTTGTGCAACCCAAGAAGATGAAAATAATTTGAATTTCAAACTATGCTAAAAAGTATTCAATTTGTGTAATTCATACGCAAGACTTACATAACCTTTGGTCCTTCGTTTCCAAGGTCACACTATCATGACCTTACAGTAGTTTAACTGATGCGCCTTAAAGAATACACAAACTATTGTTCTCCTATAATTAATCGATGGGGTAAAAATATTTCAAATCAATTCAACAAGATCAATTTTCTTTCTTTAGAAAGCCTTAGAAGAAGAATATGTCAACACCTTTATTATGATTTTAATTATTTGAAAATGAAGAACAAAATTAATTTATTTCATGTAAAAATCATCTTCCTTTGCAATGGGGTTACTGGTTGCGCAGTAGTGTACCATGAATCTATTATCTGCTCTTCACACTTCACCTCGAAATGGGGGAGGGTTTCTCACCAAGTGCTGTCCACCATAACGTGTGGTTCGGTAGACAGAGGATTGTTTTGTAGGAGTTAGTTTTTCATTTCTACTTGTTTAAATTATTACTCTGTTTATTTCCTTCACTCGCTCTGTCTGCCCCCCCCCCCCTCAAGACACTCGATACATATCCAAAAATCTTCATCAAATGTGCTTGCTAATTATTTTGAATTTTTTCTTCACATTTCTTGTTAATTGTTTTTTCCACTCACGTGCTCAGTGACAATCGGAACACAAACATATATGATCTTAACAAAGGTGTAGTATAACAACTTACGTTTCTGAAATACTTTAGCATGTGCCTTTGCGTTTTGTTTGCTCTCTCGCCAGACGCTTTAGTTTTCTTTATCTTACTCAGTTTCCTTCAATGGCTTTCTTGTTTTATTTCTTTCAAAAACGTTTGATTGAGTATGGTTGAAGTTGTGCAAACTTCTTATCTTCTCTTCCTTCTTTTTTTTGAAGATTTTATTCTTGGCATGTTGAGTTGTAGGATCAGCGATCCTTAATACAGTAACGATTTTCTCTTTGATTGTTTGCGATTTTACTGTTGTGCTTGTCATCCTATCGTCCATTGGTATAAAATATATTCTACGAACTGGTAGTTTAATTGTAGTTAAATTATTTGTTTTCCAATTTTGAATAACTCTCCTGTCTAATGTTTTTCAGACTCAGAGTGAAAATTCTCCTTCGACATGTGTTTGCCTACCAATCGAAAGAAAAACAAAGAATAAGAATGCATGTTTTCACAATTATAAAGATGCAATTCGTGCTTTTTAATTTAATCTAGCAAGGATTCTACCTATAATTGCCATAAAACTCAAACATAACATAGATCGATCGAGGAAGATACTAGAAAATGTTATATATTAGAAAAAAATGATTCTTTTGACAAAGATTATGAATCAGCCCTTTACTTAAGACATCTTAAGACAAATGTGTGAAACCATTACCTTAAAAAAGTAACAAATAATGACTAGACTAGAACAAAACCATATAAAGACCAACCTGCGTTCTAGTAAAGTTCCTTGATCGATGTAGCTTAACATAACAGACGACATGCTTAAATCATTTAACTTGTCCATGGTAAAATGTATGCACATGCTTCTTTCGGTTTCTTTTCGGTTAGGAACACGCCTGACGCGCACATTGGTAAGAACTGTCGGTTACTATTGTTTACATCTGTTTGTTGTGCCATTCAGTCGACGTGAGGAAATAAAAGCTTGAGGCATGCCAAAAATCTTTCTCAGCATGTACGACACCCTTAGGTGGTGCTTTGCGCTTTCCATTCTCTCGTCAACCGAACGGCTAGGTTTAGTGGATGCTTGTCCACGCTTATCCATTCTATTGTAGTTGTAGTGTTGTATTCATTAATTACGGATTATAAGATATCTGCTATGTAGGTTGTGGCTGTTGTATCTTTAAATCGGAGTTTTATTCTTGTAGTACAGAACCACCGAGAAACGTTTTAAGCGCTAGCACACCTTCGCTCATGATACTAAACACCAACCGTCGGCAGTCATCTACCGTTGCGATCATGACACTGTTGAGTGGGATATTGATTATTACTATGTACTTTACTGTGAGTTTTGTTATATGGTTGAGTCCTATCGGTTATTGCATTTCGTGCAGAGAAAGTAAACTGTATCGATAAGCACTGTAACTGACTGGATTGGTAAGATTCTGTTTGTTTTTTACATTGATTGTAGGCAATACTGCAGGCAAAACTGGTTGGAAAAGGGTAAAAAATGCTTTGATGTTCTTAGCGAACAATTAGCTATACGGATTGCCTACCTTCAGGCGTTAACTAGTTGAATAACATATAACGCCCAAAGGTATGCAATCCTTCCACGTAGCACTTCCTTTCAGTATATTTCCCAACTAGTTTTGATCAGCAGGTACAACCTAACGGGTATAAGTACTCCGGTTCTATTGATGATGCCACACCAAAAGGACAAATGGTACCGCGAGTGTGCTCGGGCACTCCCTCTCTCCCACCCAGAAGGGCAAACATGGAAAATGGGCCATCAGCTTGTGCTGCGATTTTGACTGGCGATTTTCAAACGCTCGATGTCCTTCCATTTGACCTGCAGGATGGTGGCATGTTTGGTTGTATGTGTGAGTGTTTGCATGTGTGGTGCTTAAATACTATTGCGCCTGCGTGTATGATCGTGCACGGTAGAGGACAGCCCATGGCCAATGTGTGCGTCGAGGTGCTAGCTCGCTTTCCGTGACACGTGGTCGGGTTGATAGTTGCTGTATTTAAGTGGGTTTTGGCTTTGGGTATTATTGTGTGGGTTTGATTGGGGTTTGTGCAATAGTAGTTGGGTGCTACCGGCGGTCTACCAAAATTGCGTCGTGCGCCCGTGTCGGACGAAAACGGGTGGGGTTTTACTGACACAAGGAAAATGATTGTTTGATGACGATTAGTACAAAGTGTAGGGATTTACATTTAGCTAGAGAATCGATTTGTGCACTACACGGGACCACTTATTGCCGTTCGATACACGTACGTACACATATGATCGTTTATAGATATATTTTTGCTTTTAGAATGCTTAGCTTCCCATTATAGACAATACATTTTTTACTATCCTTTTTTAAAAAACAAACTCGAGAGGAAATCTGTCTTTCCGCTTTCTCGGGAACGGTATACAACGCAAGATGAAACTGGATGAAAGAACGTTTGTTGCAAGTTTTGCATTCCTTCTAGCGTACGTTGGCGCAACTAATTCTGAATGGCGATTTTGTGTTTTCTTTTTCTGTTACGACGCGTCCTACATAAGGATGGTTGGAAACTTTCAACAGGCTTTCTTTCGCGTGATTGCCACTAGCTAGTAGATAATACTTTCTGTACATCTTCTGTTCGTCCATTCTCTTTACACTCATCTTTCTACCTCATCCAGCACTACACTACTAATACTTCTACTACGGGTGGAGCAAAAACAAACTGTACATCATCTTACCGGTCTAACATTTACATTCACTTGCGCAGCAGCACATCGATCGCACGCTTCCCATTCCCATTCCGCACCTCATTGTCGAGCCGTTTCTGAAGTAGATTGTAGATATCGACGTACTGAAATTCGGCCGCCAGATGGAGCGCCGTGTTGCCGCGCGCATCCACGTGATTGAGTGGCAGGTTGGGAAGCTTCAGGACCTCCCGGACGACCTCTACCTGTCGCGAGAATACGGCATAATGCAGTGGTGACCGTTGGTCGTGATCGAAAAGATCTTGTTCGTGTGGCAACACGCCGGCCCGTTGGATCACCTGCACGATGTTAAGGTTCCGGTTGCATATGGCCGTGTGGAGGATTGTTTGCCCGTTTGCCGACGGTATCGTTGGGTTTGCACCGTGCCCGAGGAGATACCCAAAGATGGCATCATGTCCGGTCTGGGCGCTGATGTGCAGCGCCGTAAAGCCTTCCTTGTTTTGTGCGTCTAGACTGATCCCAGCAGTTCGGTGGAGCTTCACGCAGTACTGCACTATGTCGAGCGCACCGCGCAGTACGGCTAGATGGAGGACGGAGTTCTTCGTGTCGGCTTCTACTGCGTCCAGCAGGCGCACGAGCGTGGGAAAATTGTTGACGAAGTACTGCAGTGCGTCGAGTCGATTGTTCATGGCAGCGATCGAGAGGACGTTGTGGCCGAACTGATTGCTGTGCTCTACGTCCGCACCGTACCGCAGCAGGATGTCGAGCGTTTCGAGCGGTGCTCTCGAGAGCGCATGAAACAGGGCGGTCGAGCCGATCGTATCCTTCGCGTTCACATCAAACAGGGCACTCGCGAGTAGGTACTCCAGTATCCGGTTGTAGCCCTCGCGCGCTGCACAGAAGAACAGTTGCAGCGGGTGTTGGTGAGGCTGCTGCTTGCCAGTACGTTCCCGGGTGGGCGATTGGGCGGTAAGCGTTTTACCGATCGTATCGATCGAGGCACCCTTCTGTAGCAACAGATTGGCAATGTCGATCGATTGCTTCCGGATGGCTATTGCCAGCACCGCATCAAGCTCTTC
Organism: Anopheles epiroticus; assembly: GCA_000349105.1. Classification (NCBI taxonomy): domain Eukaryota; kingdom Metazoa; phylum Arthropoda; class Insecta; order Diptera; family Culicidae; genus Anopheles; species Anopheles epiroticus. Next base: position 48,202 of record KB671729.1, read on the forward strand.
ACGGCTGTTCGTTGCCGGTGTATTGAGGGAGTCGTGCTGGAGCAATGTTTCCACAATGGATGTGCTGCGATTGCCTACGGCTAGACGGAGCGGTGTCCAGCCTTCACTGTTCGAGAGCGTGGGATTGGCACCATGTTTGAGGAGAGTCTTTACCCGCAGCGGTTCATTGCACAGACAGGCCAGATGGAGAGGAGTCGTACGATACCGTGGACTAGCTACATCAATCTCATACAGCTGCAGAAACTGCTTAATCGCACGCTCATCCCGTGTGTGGTGAAGGGGCGTAAAGGTGTCACTACTAACGTCTCCAGGGGAAAGACAATACTCGAACCGCTTAGCCACAGGCAGCAAATCCTCTACCAGTGTTTGATTCCGTAACCGTTCCGGAAGCGTCACACTATCCACCTTTTGTCCACTGTGAAGTAACGTCCGCACAAGTTTCCGTTGCTCACTGGCAATTGCTAGCTCGAGCGGGCTATTTCCGAGATTGTTCCGCACACTAGCACTGGCACCGTGTCGCAGTAGTAACCGAACTGTTTTTACACATCCACTTTCGATGGCAAAATGAAGTGCACTGTTTCCGTTCGTGTCACGCAACTGTACGTTTGCACCCTGCTCGAGAAGTATTTGCGCCACATCGGAGTACCCGTTGCGAGTAGCAATCTGAAGTGGTGTTAGCCCTAGCCCGACGGTTTCCTTTCGATTCACATGACTTCTAACCTTACGGTCGTTTTCAATCAGAAAGCGTAACACGTTTAATCGGCGAAAGGCGACCGTCTTCGGGTAGAGATTGGCATACTCGACTGCTTCATTGCCAAGCATAAACTCCACAATCTCCTCATTATCGTCGTCACAGTACTGTAGGAACAGCTCAACACACGCACCAGCTATCTTGGCGCTCAGCAGCTCATTGTTTTTAAGAAACACTATCGCATCCTGGTCGTTGTTTAGGAAGATCCAGGAGTACTGACTGTAGCCGTGTTCACCGTTCGTGTACCAACGGGCGCCGGCGTTCGTGAGCGCCTTCACCATCTCGACGTTGCTCAGTTTACACGCCACATCGAGCGGCGTCTGGCCACATTCGTTTCGCTGGTTAAGGTCATGACACTGGTCCAACAACAGGTTGAGCAGTTCCACATTCCCCGAGAGCACCGCGTAGTGTAGAATCTCCGCATTGGCGTCCACGTTCACGTCATAGTCCGGGTGCGTCTCGAGAAACGTTGCAAACAACCGATCGAAGTTAAACACCATCGGTATGGCGTCGATCTGTCCGTAGCCGAAATCGGCCACAATCTTCGACAGAATATCTTCGTCGTTGCTGAGCACCGCCAAGCTGTAGCAGAATTCTGCGCGCGATGGAACATCCGCCAGGATGTCGTGGAGTGGCCGTCCGCACGGAATTGCACTGATGCTTTCCATCAGGTAGGAGAGCGGCTTTAGGAACTCATCCACCTTGCTAAAGTCTAGCAGGTGCCCCAACAGCATGCAGCTCTGGTGCTGTATGAGATGATCCACTATGCCGTGGTTGAGATGGTTGCGCCCAAGTAGGTACGCCTCCGTCCGGATTGTGTCCCGAATTTCCCCACAGTTCTGGTACCGAAAGCCTCCGAGAATTCCGTTCTGGTGTTTGAGCAGTGCGAGCTTCTCCGCAAACTCCCAACCGTGCCGATCGTAGATCTCCGAGATGATGTTTTTTGACAGCTTGATAATGCTGAGCGCATTGAGGAGGATCGTTTTCGGCCCGGTGTTCGGTATCAGCACCTCGTACGTGATGTGACCATGGGCGAGGTAGTTGCGTAAGTTGCGCCCAGTCAGCACCGGCAGATAGTTGCAAATGCTTTCCCTGTTGTCGGCTAGCTTCGACGAAAGGGCACTGGTGGCTTCGAGCATTAGCATTTCGAACGCGATCTCGTCCACCCGCTCAAATGGTCGCATGTTCATGTTCTGATCGAGGAACAGCTTCTGAAGCTGAGCTACCTTTTCTTCCGTCTCTCGCTCCTCGTCTCGCCGGAGATCGGCGAGCAGGTTGGTGCTGTGCAGGATGCGATGCCTTTTCAACAGCTGCCGGAGCAGATCGTAACGCTTTTCGGGGTGATCTTGCAGCTTGCAGAAGATGGGATCTTTGGTGAGGAACGATAGCTGCAGGCCAGTTGCTTCTTCGAGTCGCTTTAAAAGCATGTCATTGCCGCTGCCGGTGAGGTGTACGGTAAGTGGTCCACAGGATGTGTACGATCGTTGGTAAAGCTTCCTGTCGATCGCATACAAGCACCGGCACAGTAACAGTGCTATCCGTCGTTCCAGTTCCGTTCGATGCCGTAGCTCTGGTAGATCGTCATAAAAGTAAGACAGCAGAGCATTTCTGAGATGAACCAAAAACTGCATATCGATCGTGCGGTGCTGTTGAAACGCCTTCAGGTGGGATCGGAAGATATGGCGGATCTTTTCGTAGCTGTGGTTTGATTTTATCTTCGAGATTAAACCTTCCACGAGCAGGATCGTGTTGCTGAACTGTTGATGGAGGGTTTTGTAGCCGTTAAGCTCTTTGCTGATTTTCGCCCGTATCCGCTGAATGTGATCGTTCGCACGAACACCCGTATTGAGGTACTCCTCATCGATTGCATCAACCAGTTGGCCGATCTCGAGTAGGGCAAACGGTGCACACTGTAGCTCCTGCAGATGGGCGGTAGGATTGTGACGGAAAAGGTACGCATGATAGGACTTGATCTCCTCGAGGCTCTTGCTATCGTACAACCGATTGATGAGCGTCTTGATGGTCATTATGTGCTGAAGGTTTCGTGCACTCGCAAAGAGATGGCGCAGCAGCTTCAGGTTACGGTGCAGCTCTTCACAATCCAGCGTGTCGTCGTTGATGTGTAGATGGTCCCGTCGATCGTCATCCCGAGAGCAGCTGGCGGTGAGGATCGCTAGCAGATCGCTACCCCGCCGGTAATGCGAGAGATAGTCACGTATCCGCGCGTCTCCCAGTATCCGTTGAGGGGTCAGCACATTAACGAAGCTTTCCAGGTGTCGCGTAATGATCGGTGTGTCGCGCCCATGCCGGATAGTTTCACAAACGACCTGCACCACGCGTTTCATAGCGAGCGTTTTGATTTCACGCTCTTCCGACCAGTCCAGCTCCGATACGGAGTCGATGTACTCCAGTGCTCGATTGAGAGCGTGCAGTTCGCGCATCAACCGATAGCTTCGTGTCATCTTGCGGAACACTTTCCGGTTTCTGTCCGACACTTTCGGCTGGCTGGTGCGTAGGTAGTATCGGTAGCTGATCGCTTCCGCTTCGGCCCTTCGCCGCACGTCCTCGGGGAGCAGCTGATCGCGCACGATTTTACGCTGCTGTGTGAGAAGGTTCTGTTCCGTAAGGTCCCATGGTGACGGATGCTCATGGGAGGGCTCTTGAGCACGCTGCCGTTCCGTCCACAGCTCGTGTAATCGGGCTCGATAGTTGGACTGTGCCTCTGATCCACTGCCAGTGACGACGTAATGGCAAAACATTAGCTCACGGTTTCGTTCGTTGGTCCAGTGAAACTTTGTGCGCGCTTTAGGGAACTGTTCACACCTGGGACTAGTGCTTGTTGGGCTGCTGGTTCCAGCCGAGGTACTGCTTTCTTCTGGCGAGGTTGATACGATGGATCCGTGTTGGGATGTGGCGTAAGCCGCATTGGCTGGTTGGGTGAGAATCTTTTTCAACTCGTTGGAAACGGCACCGAGATACAGCAGTAGTTTGCGTTTGTCCACCAGCATTTTGTAGATGTCATAGCGGGGTGGATTCTTCCAGATGTGTAGGAAAATGCCTGGAAAGAATGAAAAAGGATACAATGTGAGGCAATGAGCAAACGGTTAAAGGGATATCCAATTAAAATTTAATAGAATTCAAAAGTATGTTTTTAGCGCAATTTTTAATTGTCTATATTTAGGCGTAACACAAAATGCTTTCATTGGATATATGCTCTGCGCATCGGATACGCCTAAATTTATGCAATTTTATCAGACATAGTTGATTTGTTCTGCCATTTTCTGGTATCTCTTAGTATTTTCCTCCTTTTTAAAAAGAAAAAATGGCGTTAAAAGGTGCTAAATATAAAAAAACGAAGAATTGTAGGGAAGCCGTACTAACATCCTGTGTCCAAAGACGATGGTTGGGGCACATTTTTCATTACCTAAACGCCTACTCAACAGCACATCAACTCGTCAACCCATTTAAACGTTTCACCATTTCAACAACAAAGTATCGGGTAATCCATTCATGACCGTCCCATGAGCATTTATCTCGAGAAACAGCATCGAACGGTGAAAAACTCCTCCACAAGTTCTCCGGAAAATAGTCGTCCGGTTTACGTCTGTTTATAAACAAGCTCTCGGGTACACACGCTCCCACCCTCTATCGGTGTAGTGTGCACCTATGGACAGTATCAAGGACTTCTCTAGCTCCCTCCGCATCAGACGTACGACCGATTAGGGGTGTGTTGGGTTCAACAGCTGCCGTCTACCACGGTCAGTGCAAGCTCTTCACAATCCTTTCAGAAGGAGGAGAAAAGTTTACCATTTTAAAGAATCTTTTCCTACCTGACCGGCACCCGTACAGGAGGATGAGCTAGGATGCAAACAAGTTCCGGTCAACGGGATAGCGCTGCCGGGAAGTCTGTCAAGGTACGAAAAGAAGTATCCTGCGTGGCAAAGGAAATGGAATCGATGAGGACAGTATTGTGTGGAGCCATCTGTTCTCCCTTGGTGTTGCGAGGATGGATGGGAGCAAGGATGCGTACTTTAAAGTGTACTATAAGGATACACTCCTGCAGGAGTGGATGCATGGCGACGACGTATTGCAAGAACTATTTTAGCAATTCATTTTCTTCACTCTCGTCGGTGCAGGGGAGTTTTTTTTCCCTTTTTCTCTCTTGAAAAACATTCAAGCAAAAAAATCTTGTTGCAAAGAAAAGATCCGTTTGGATAAGCTGCTTTAGAATGCTTTTACTTTGCTTCCTTTCTTCATGTTGCACACAATATCCAATAATGCGAGCGGGAAGGAAAAGAAAAGGGGGAAAATGCGTCCAAACTGACCCTTTTACCCTAAATGGGGGCTTTGGGATAGAAAATAATTTAAAATTTTACCGATTAAGCCACACACTGTGCTTTCTGCTCGAGTGGAACGGGAGGGAAAGAGTTTACCTTCAAGCCATCATCAACATCATCATGGCCATCACCGTTTCTGTGTCGACTTTTTGCCTTCCCCGAGTGATTTCCCGGTCTCTCCAATACTCGACGTAAATTGTTAGAAATTGTATTTTCCATTCCTTCTGCTGCTACAGGTTCGTCCTCTAGCCCACCTGCAAAGCTCTAAGCTGAGTCTTTCGCAGCGCTCTAGCGAAAGCATCCACCCTGGAAGTGTGGAAGGGCAGACAAGGGTGCTCTTTTAATATTGTGCACTTTTGTGCCCTTTTTTTGAAGCGCTTCAAGGTTTGTTGGTGTGGACTGCTTTTTGCCTGTGCTCGTGTTTTCTATAGAATGTTCATCTTCTACCAACTTTCGAGTTTCTGTTCTATGTTTTGTATGTTTTTCACCCCTTTACCCCTCTTTTTTCTTCTCGTATGCTTCCCTTTCTTAATCCTTCCCTCGGTTTATACGGACATTCTTTTGTTCAGCAGCTTTCTTGCCGCTTTCTTGGCAGCGAGCAGCAAATAAATTCCCCAACCAAACATTCTCTACTGCTTAAGTTTGCGCGTCAAGCTTGGACGCTGGCCGAGATCCGGAACGAGCAAACGAATGGATCGGTAGCAAGTCGAGAAAAAAGGCTCAAGAATAATGCAGCTTTTGGGCAAAAAAAGACAAAAAAAGAAAGGAAAGCAAAGCAGAGACGTGCCGAAGGGAAATGGTTTTACAAAGTTTATTTTTTAAAAGTTTTGCGTGCTATTTTTTTTTTGTGCTCGCGCCTTGCTCGAGGTGTGATTATCTTGCTGGCGGCGTTTGGTGTGTAGCTCGGAAAGCTTGCATCGTTTTACTTTGTTTTTGTTTCTTTTATCTTGCGTTTCGAACAATGCGACGGGCTATTTCAACAATGGATTAAAAATAGGCAGACCGGGGTCTGGATTTTGTTCGCCTTTTTTGTTTGATAACTATTTGATGAAAAAGTCAGGTGTACGCATTGTTTGCCAGGATAAACGGTTTGGCAACTTAGCGGACACAAATTGTTGAGATTGTTTTTATATTTCAAATAGGGTAAAGCATAATAAAATTTTATAAATGAGTTTTTACTAGCATTTAAGTATGCATTCAAATTACATATTTAAACCCATGGTATACATTTAATACAAAAGAAGATAATTAAGTACATATGAGATTCGATTAAGTTAACTTTGAAATACTTCAACATATGATGAAAATATTTTTAATAATTAAATGTTAAAATTTGAGTTTTTGTTGAAGATGCCAATAATGATTCCTAGTGCATTATTTATTCAAAAATTTAAATCCGGTTTAAAGGACAAATTATTTAAATAAAAAAAAAAATTTTTGATGGATTTCATCTGGGTAAGATATTATTTGGAAAAGAAATCATCATCCCAAGCACCAAGGACCCAGTTAGAGTACTCAAATCAAATCCCCGTGTGCGCCATTTTGTAACACCGTTGAAAAATGGTGAACATGCTTTGTATGCATAATACTGCCCACCGGAAGGCCACCGCAAAGATGCTACAGAATGACCGGTAATTCTAGGCACGCACGCGAGGCAGCTGCAGTAGAAACAAAAAAAGTTGTCAAGCAATCATCAAACACATAATCAGCCCGGGAAAACCACTCCCTCGACACCAGCAGCGGTGAAAGGAGCCGTAAAATACACACATACACACACACGCATATAAATTTGCACGCAGCTCCATCCTTACCATTTAAATGGTCGGGCGCGAATGCTGCAACTTTTCCCACCGCCACTGGTTCGCAAAAGTACATAATGCATTATTTCACCGCTGCGCTTTCGATTGGTTTATTGAGCCATCGTGTGTGTGTGTGCATTTTTTTTGCTTTGGTTTGGTTTGCTTCTCCACCAACGCACTCGCATCTACCAAATGTTTAAATGGTGTGGAAAAATGGGGAAAAACTGATCCTCCTCCAAGCACTCCTAGCGGTGCAGTGCATATGCATCGTTGCATGGTGCGTGAGTGCAAGGGTGGAAAAATCCGCGTCAATATTGTTCGGTAAGCTTATGGAAATATTGCACCCCTTTTGTCAGGGGTCCGATATTTTCCTGTGCGATCCTCACCCCCCCAGAGTAAGCGATGAAAAAACGGAAGGATTTATTACCACTCTTTGTGTGTGGCACCTCGTCCACTTTCATTCGCCATCGTTAGCCTCCCGGGGAGCGAATGGGAGTTGCATTTCACAGCGCCATAAAGTGCGTACCGTACAAACTGCTGCAACTATCATACCGTTCTCTTTACTGGACAAAAAAGGGAAAACAAACCGTCCCGAGCGGGCGGCGATGGAGGTTAGTTTTTCAACGCCCACGCACACTGGAGCACACGCGTATCGGGTTTGCACACGCATGCGGGGAAAAAAATCCACTCCCACCCCCACCCACGACAGTGGTCACACCAAACCAGGCCTACCGAACGCACATGAACGCACCGCACCGCAGTCATCGGTCGCTGATTCGTCGCTCGCTCGTGGTGGAAGGAAATGGGAAAATTGCCAACCCCCACCCCAATCCCCTTCCCCCATTCGGGAGGGTGCTTTTATGGTTGGGATTGGTCACTCCCTAAAGTGGGGTGGTTGTTGCTATGAAAAGAAGCACGGCAAAAATAGGATAGGCACAAACGGGAGCAAACGAAGCAAAAAAAAAACGGTTTCTCCCTCACGCACACAACCGGCATGAGCGTGATGCTGATGACGGTCCAGCGAAGGCTTCACGCAGGGGAATGGTTCCGAGTGGGCTACCCTGAATGCCAAACAGCCAAGCAGGAGAGTACGGGATGAAGATAGATCGCATCCTTTCACGGTTGGAGAGCGCCACAGAACAAATAAAAAAAAACGCACCCACACACAACAAAGTGAAAAGAAACGGGACGAATTGGACATCTAAAAAAAATGTACGCCCACTTTTCACGAGGATGCGTTTGGAGTTTTTTTGTGTGTTGAAGGCGAGTACTTTGTCTGCTGTTACTGGATTGTTGTGTCCACGGGGATTGCTTTTCGTTTAGGAATTTTGCTAGTGTTTTTGTTCTTTGTCGCTTTCATACTGGAACAAAGGATGCTTTTACAGTACGTAGGGGACAGGTATTACTGATATTCTTTCGTATTGGTCAAGGGTGATTTTCCTTAACGTTTACCTTTTTTGGGGGTTGTGTTTTACTTCCTAAGCAAAGAGAGAACATGGGAAGCAAGTTATTCTGATTTGCTACGGGCTTCATTATTTTTAGTGCTACTGTATCTCCTTAGCTTAGAAAGGGTTTAAGGAAATTTTCTGAATGATCTTTGGAATCTCAGAAAAGCCCTTAATTAATTATAAATCTGTCTGTTTTACTGATTTAAAATTTTTTTTTTTAAGTTTCAACTATTTTTCGAGTTATTTTTAAAAGTTTTAACATTTTTTTACAGTATTTAATCGTTTTTTTATCATTATTCGCTATTCCTGTATATTAACAAAAAAAAATAAAATATTGCATACATTTAGGCGCTCGGTAGGGTCACTTTGAAATGGAAAATAATAACAATTTAAGAGAAAACTATTTTTTTATGATGCGAAAACGACAGTATCTTGATGTTTATGGTGCATCCAGTTTTCCAATATGCTACTCAAACTATCTTCATCTAGATTCAATATAAAATATACCTTCAAACCCAACATAATTAACCTTACTCTTGCAGTGAATGAAACAAATGAGTTAAATTAAAACGCTTCACAACGTTTGATGCTCGTCGAAGATCAAAGTGTTTAAAATAGAAATAAATGCTTGATTGATATCATCACTTTAACCTCATAATAATCGTCCTGTAGAGAATGTATCCGGTGCATCAAGCTGAAGCAATCTTTATTAAGGTGACTCTCATCATGATGGCAGAGTTAACTTATGATAAATCACTCTCTTCGCTTCCAACAGACCACAACTCCCTGGTAGAAATGTTTCATTCTTGATTGAAGACATTTCAAAGTGTGGTGCGATCGAATGGTGTCGATTGAATACACATATCCTTAAAATATAGGCTACGGTCATATGAGAAAGAAATGCTTCAAAGGTGTGTTTCAAGGTATTCCATATTTCCGTCCAATAGCTTACCAACTCGTGTCCAGCTCTTATATAGATATGCTGCAGAAACAAACGACCCTACAAACGATCCGAATCAAATGCACAAGGACACCAATCAAGCAAATCCCACCGGGATATCCACAATCCTTCCTCAAATGAACTCGAGGTAATAGTTTTAAAGGGCTTCCAGATCCTTACAGATCATTCCCTGTATCTCTCGTACCGCTCGCTATCTTCACCCGCCCGACATCCCGGACGAGAGTGTCCCGGGCTGGATCCACTCAACCATACACATCGGAGTCGGAGTCTGACAGCTCTCTACGCCGACGAGGACGGCCACGACGATGGCTCTGTGACCGGCGTCGTCGTTCTCGTCGTGAACGCACGGCTCACGGACGGTGTTCGCGACGTCATGGGGAAGCGTCGTCCTCGCCGTCGTCTTTTTTAAACAACGCTTTCTCGCCCGCTACCGCTGGGCGGTCTTTTTTTAAACAACTTTTTTAAACAACTTTCAATTGCTCCAAACCGCGCGACGTCGACACGGCGTAAAACGGTGGAACCGCCGCCTGCACAGAGTTTCAACCCGGGCGGGAGGCAGCCGGACGGGTTCACGTCTTCATACCTCCGTTGCGTTGCACACGGTAGCTGCACACGTACACCTCACACAAACACGTACAGAAAGGCACTCACTCCACCACCGTCCATCGAGTGTTAGTTGGTGTTAGTTTTAGAGCGTCCACTGTAGTGGTGAGGATAGTAGTTGCATTCGTCCTTAAAATAATAATAACGGTGGCACAACGTCATCGGCCACCGCGCGAGAGTGTTTGTGTGAGAGAGATAGAGAGAAAGAGAGACAGTTTGCCGGGAAGATGGTGTGCCCCTCCTCCCAACCCTCCCTACTAAAGCTACTAACTAAGCACGTGCTAGAGAAGGAAGGAGGATAGTTTCACATGTGCAACTAGCACGCGGGCGAGCTGCATATGTGTGGCGCGCGTGATTGCCATCACCGCCGAGCGCGATATCGGGACACTGGGCACGCGCGTGTATGTGTGTGTAGCAAACCCCACAATCCAATTGAGACTGACGGGAGTGTAAGTGCCGGTTCGATCTATCTACAGCCCCCTGCCAGGAAATGGTGGCGATAGTGGTGTGATAGTGTTGCGTTGGCAAAATCCAATCAACATGTGTTTACAGTGCTGTGCTCTGGCACGGTGACACATAGTAGGATTTCCAATGGATTCCAATATGTCACAGTCTGAATAGGATTCCAATATGTCACAGTCTGAAACAGTTGAAAATGGGTGCTGTAAACCAGCACAAATTTCTTTGTACTATTTGTTTTAGGTTTTAGGTCAAATTCATTGAACGTAATTGCTCCACAGTTTATGAAGTATTCAACAATGCTAGAAAATGTATGTTAAAATTGTAGTAATCGCATCTCTCACTTAGAGAGGTTAGATTCCTTTAAGAACAAAATAGCTTCTGAAAAAAAAATATTTTAGTACATCAGTATAGTACCGTCTATGGGAACAGTTGTATTATAATTGTAGTTAGAAAATATATTCCTTACGAACAAAAAACTTACAAACGGACAAATAAATTCAATGTTGCATACATACCAATGGCAAACAGGAAACCTCTAGTCTCAAAGGAATTTTGAGAAAAGTTAAGTCTAGCTAGTTTCAACTACAAACAGTGTATCGTATCGCTATAACTAAATATCGTATCAAGCAAATCGGACTGGCCGTTACTACCGAATAAAAAAACTACATATAGTACCAAGAAAAAAAAATGAAATCAATAAAAACCAAATTTAGTTTCATTCTATTTCCCATACCTGTATTGAAACAATTCACATTTTTCAGAAACATTCGAATAAAATTTAAAAAGCTTTATGTTTGTCACCCACTGTTTACCAGCGCATTAAGGAAGTAGGAAGGCGGGCGTGAGTGGATAGTGCGTACCGACGGCTTGTGCTTTGGCATTGACGTAGATACGTAATGTACGAACATAATAGACGGAAGTAGGCTCACAACAGGAAAGCGGGTAATTGGAAAAGGACAATGTGTGCTGGGAGGAAAGAGAGAGAGCAGCGTGTGTGAGAGCGTCAGAGAATGGACACTGAGTATCGTTGCATAGCACCTTCCCTGGCTACTTCCTGCCAAGGATACTGGATGGGATGGAATGTCATGGTGCGTTGCATTTGCATTCGTTGCCTTTCTCACACCGCCCCGTTCAATGTATGACATGTGTGTGTATGTATGTGTTTAGATACACGCAGCGAAGCGGCGTATGTATGTCCTCGCGCGTATGTATGTGACGCTGGTTCGCCGTAGAGGCTTATAGTTTTACGAGCTAATGAGCGCAAGCAACCATCATAAGTTCAGTCTCGGAAAAACATCGCATACCAAACAACCAGCAGTGGTGGAAAGGATGTGGAAAAAAGCAGAAAACTTGTTTAGTGTTCGAAAAGGGGAACGGTGCGAGAGTGGCATTAGCTTTAGATCTATTGCACACGGTCGAACGGGCACAACCCGCGCCACTGTCGGGGACGTCAATAAACATTAGCAGCACGTACACGGCGCGGGCCAAGTGCACACATCAAACGCTCAGTTATGTATGAAATAGAATTTTGCGTACCAATTACATTTAATATTATCGTTCTCATCATCGTTGCCGTTGTCGTCGTCGTTGGTCCTGTCGTTATGGTTACGCATCGATAGGTTGGAGGTGACCGTTCGTTCACACTATCGAACTATTCCCGCACACATACACCACCGTAGAATGTGTTTATTGCGGTGGGTTATTAAAATTGAAGCTATTGCAGTCCGTTTTTTTATTTTAGAAAGCTCATAAGATAGGTTATCTCAGTTTAATACAAGGGTAGTGAGGGAGGGATATAACAACACACTTTGAAAAACATTCCATGTAAACAAAAACTAGTTTGCACACAATGCAAATTCCATCGATGACAAACCATTCAATTCTGCATAATTCAGTTTTTTCACCTCTCCTTATTGAACAAATTTCTGAGCCCATCCCTTTATCCTGAAAATCTCATTCGCATGCATAGGCGCAGGCACGAGAAAACGAGCGAAATCATAATTTATCGTGAGAATTAATATAAATAAAATCTATGTCTTTCCCCGGGAAAAACGGGTCGACATGTGCGTCCTGGGAGTTATCCTTCGCCCTTCCTGCAATTCATACCGATCGCTACACACTGGTTTAGCTAATCGCACAACCGGAGCTGCAAATAGATAAAGCGCTTTATTGCACACCTCTCCCTCGGAGGAGGGAGGGGGGTGGGAGGTAACTGCGATCGACCGCTGACCGGCAACATAAGCATTAGGCCCCTTTTTTCCAACCCGTTTTTCTTGTTTTTAGACATTCATTTTGGAGCAAGGCAGGAGGCAGTGCTTGCACCGTTTAGCGGTTGGAAAATATATAGTTGTGAAGCCTTTATGTGTGCGCGAGTGTGTTTTTTACTGTTTGAAAACTAATTTTCAATCGAATGAACGAACGGGGAGGGTGAACGAAGGGATATCTACACATAAAACACACTTGCTGTCGGTAGTGTGAAGGAAGGAGTTAGAAGGCACCCGAACCGGGCAGACAGATGCACCAAGTGCAACTCATCGCACGAAATCCCGGATGCCCCCGTGCGGCGGCGCGTTCTAATTGTTTTCGTTTGCCCGCGGTCAGTGGCGACGACACTGCGAACGTTTGCTGCTTTCCGGTCGTATGCGGGGCCGATCGGTTTGGTGTTTTGTTGGGTGGGTTTTAATCAATGGGAAAAATCGGGAAGCTTTCCCTCGCTTTTCGCTTCCTGGTTGGGTGGTAGGAAAAATGGCGGTATAGTATTTCATCTACACAAAGGGTGCACAAATTGTTGTTCTAAAAAACATCAAACGTGTGTCTGCAATCGAATGGAGCGAAACGGTACTGACAGTTCCGGTTTGATTAGGAGTATAAAAATATTGAACTGGTATTGAATTATCATTTTTGATAATATTATCAGACACATGACTTGCTTAATTTATGATCAATTGATACGCCTGGTGTTTTAGTACACACGATGGAGAAGCCCAGTGGTTTATGTTTTTCTAATGACTTACAGCGTTCAAATGATATTTTTGAAGTAAAACGAGAATATATCAATGTTAATATTATAAAATATTTTGATTTTGTTTAGTGTTAATGTTAATTTAGTTTATAAGATTCACCTGAGGAAATCCTGTGTAACAGGTTGTGTTCATGACAAAACTAGCGCATATTCACATGTTTTACATATTTAAGCATTATTATGCTTCGCTACGTGCGAAACGGAAAATACATCGTACGAATTCTGTACATTCAGTTTAATTTCGTTGGTCTCGAATGCACTGTTGTCCCCTTCTTCCCTTCCCTTTCACCTTACAGTCTTTTACATTTCTTGTACCGTTCTGTTTTGTGCCTTCCTGTTTCCACCGTGCACGTAAACGAGACCATGGATGAGGATGAGCAGAACTCGACCCGCAAGACATTTTCCGGATTTTTCTTCCCTCTACCCCCTCCCGAAAGGGAAAAGCAAAAGATACATAGCAGCGGAGCGCGATGGACGCTTTTTAAATGCACATGAAGCAAAAAGAAAGAGGTAAAAAAACGGAACCAGCAAGTTTCAGCAACCGGGACGGCACTGCTCGAGTGTACATCGTAATTAAGAAAATTTTAAAATATTCCAAAGCTATAATTTCCATCGTGCCATCGTGCCATCGTGCCGTCTTTCCCTGATCCTACTCAGTCGGTCAAACATTCGGGTGAGCTGGTGGGGAGAGGAAGGTGGAGCGGTGGTGGAAAGAAGGAAGAAAGGCAGCAGGACGGTGCGAAAAAAGCGAACGAAGAACAAATTGAATGAACCAACTCAGCCTCCGCACGGTGCTTTTGAGGAAATGGTAAAGAGGGCAAAAAGCTTCTCACGGATACAATCACGTTACGGCACGATGGACAGCGTGGAAAGCTGGGAAGGGGAGGGGAACGGAGGAGCCGAAGGGGTTGGTGAAAAGCGGACTTTGTTTTTCCTTCATTTCCCAGGCGAGTGGGCCGAGTGTACAAAAAGGTTTCGCAGGGCGTTCCTCTCCATTTTGTTTGTTCGTTTCCCGTCCGATGGTGAAAATTTGCTCTTGCAAATGAAAATTTGAAACGAAAAACGGAAGAGGTGAAAAAGTTAGGAGGAACGTAAAGGGGGAGCTTTTGCCGCTTTTTTATTTCCACTCCCTTATCTACTGGGGGATGGAAGGAAAAAATAAGAACAGACAGTGGGCGGTCTATCAGTGGGCGACTCGGCAGGCAGGCAGACAGGCAGGCACAACAGTACCACACCGAGTGGAGAAAATGAATTCGAAGTAAAGGGAAAAACTTCGACCGGGATTCCTGTTTGGTGGGGAAACTGACACGAACGGAGCGAAAAAATAGCAACCCGTTTCCTGCGCTATCATCAGCGGGTGGGACGCTGTAGGGTAGCGGTAAAACGGGATATCAGAGAGCCAAATAAAACAAAAGGAAAAAATGCTCATGCTGGAAAAAAGCGCAAAACAGCTCGACAGCAGCGATAGCAATCTCGGACGTTTCCTTCCAGCACTTCTTGAGGTGATCGAGACGTTTCAAAATGGGAACAGGAGGGGAGGCCATTTGAAAGAAACGAACCTTTGAGAAAAACACAGAAAAAAAAAATGCAAACAACAGCACCACCGGGAAGGAACGTAGCGCAAAAGACTGTCAGATAAAAAAGTTGTTTAAATAACAAAAGTGTGCAATACTTTGGGCACCAGTTTGCATCGCCTGGCTTCAGCCACCATTCATACAGTTTCATACTGTCATTTTTTGTTATTCTGGAGCTTTTAATTCATCTTCAAGTTATTCTATTTTTTGGTTTTGTCCCAGAGAATATTATGTTGAAAATCAATATTATTTCTTTCTTGACTTTAAGTGCGTTATCCTGTAGTGTTAGTACGTTTCGCCCTTTTCTTTGGTAATATGTTTAAATCTTCCACTAGCGCTCATTAGATTTTTAGAAAGTCGCCAAATAGTTAAACTGTAAATTAATTGAAATGAGTATTAATAATGAATTAACTCTTTTTGTTACATTTGTTTTTGTTAAGAAAAGCCCAAGAAACACATTGTGATTGGGAACGTTATGTTAATTTAAAAAAGTTTAAGTTAAGGCCTAACCATTACTACCGAATAAAAAAAAAAGTAAAAAGGAAAATATTAAACACTAACTTTGAATTAAATCTACAATTGTAATAAAAAGAATGTATAAAGTAGCTGGTAAAAAGCAAAAAAAAACAATGATATGGTTGGATTGAAAAAACATAAATAATCTATCACTTCATGTTTTTATAGAATAACATGGATACACTAAAGCCCGTTGAAATGAATAAATTGTCATCAAAAACTGACAGCAAAAAAAGGAAATAAAATAAAAAACTCCAATGCTCTCCCTCACGGTTGGGCAGCCACAAACAAATTCACCCTTCAAAAAAAAAAAATGAACCATCCATTCCACTCTAAATCCATAGAAATGGCTTCTGCCAGCTTTCATCATTTGCTATGATTTAACAACTGTAAAAGAACCATCGGAGCAACTGTCTCGGCGAGTCTTGCCCATGCCACCGCCGGTCGCCGCCAAGCTCCAGAGAGATTGAGAAAATGAGTAGGGGGCAAATGCTTTTTGAAATGGAAATATATCCTATTGCGCTCGCCGGTGAAATGTTATTTTAGCAATAAATATTCTCACCCACCCAATGGAAATCTCCCTCCTCTCCCCCTCTCGTCGCTCTCCCTTCGCCCAGGATCCCTCTAGCCTTTTCTTAAGCGAGCAATCGAGCCCGGGCAATGAAAAGTACGATAATGACAGTGGAGTTGATGTCACCACCCCGAGACAGTGGAGCCTCGAAGAGGTAAGACGACCGCGTAGAACGGGAAAGACGTCCACGTCCAAGAAGATGCTGAAAGTTTTCTCCACCCCCTTCCCCCGCTTCAACTGTTTTTCACTCGCCGCACCCGGCTCTTTGTGTGCGGGCACTGAAGCGTACCGGCCAGTACCCATTGCCAGTGCAGCGCGGGGTTTTTCTTGGACCATTTTTCACCGCTCGCTAGAAAGTGGTGCCTCGGTGTTTCCATTACCACCGGCATCTCTAGCTCCCGGCGTTCTGCGTGCTATCAGTCACCTTTTTCGGTTTTGCTCGCCCACAAGGGGAAGGGGTGCTCGGGTGTCTGGGTGGCGAGCAGTTTGTATTAATTTCCACATTTTCATTCCCATTCGCACTTACTTTGTGTCCTGGCCAGTCGGTACAAGCGATATGGGGGGGGGGGTAGAGTGGTGGGTGTTCAGCAAGCGGTACAGCAATGTATTTGACGATGCAATGTGCGGCAAGCGCATTGCGGGTGGTGTTTGGAGTGTGAAGGAGAAAAATTAATTTATTTCGCACAGTGAAAAATAAATTACACAAAAAATAAGGACAGAATGGGCAAATGCCAGTAGAAGAGAAATGGTGGATGGAAAGAAAAACCAAACAAACACACACACACACACACACAGCAACTGAAGCGATCCTGAGGGAAGGAAAGGTACGGAGGACACTGCAAGGGGCAGGTTGTCGTTTGCCAGGCTCAAGAAAAGTTGCTGCTGACGTGGTGCTCATCTTAGCGACGACGATGAGAGGCGAAAAAAAAAACAGGACACCGAACCGAGAAGAGAGTGACGAGCGGAGAACAGCAACGCAGCGGGTCAAAGGTGGACCGAGTGAAAATGCACTTGACGACGGACACTCTGGACGCTTTTCATCGCTCTCGATCCTGCTTTGCCATCGCCGTGCTACGGCGGGGAAAAGTTTTTATTTTTGTTCTCTTTTTTCCCCGTACCTTTATTTAGATTTGAAAAGCGCAAACCGGGTGGGCGTAAGTTGTGCTGAAAGAGGGAGGGTGGGTGGAGGCTGGTGGGTTGGTAAAAAATACACAAACCAGACCATTTTAATCCATCGGTCCAGAAACTCGTGGAAGCGGTGCCACCGGTGGGAAGAAAAAAAGAAAAAGAGAAAAACGAGCCGTTTTTCTTTTCCTTCCTTTTTGTTGTGCTTTACACACGAACGAAGCTTTTATTTTTAACACTGTCAGTCAAGCATCTGGAACTGAAAAGTTGTGGCTATTGTGATGTGGAAAGGACGGAAAGAAACGTGGGAAAAATGGGTACGCAAAAGAAGTGAGTGCATAAATCGTTGCAATCATTGCATACGGGCTAACGGCAGAAGGGTGTATAGATTGCATTAAACGAAACACCGTTTAGATGGATGGAAAAAGAGTGAAGAGCCAAAGGAGGTTGATGGTTGGAAAATGTTCGTGCAGTGCAGTGCAGTGGTCGTACAGTGTAGGGATGTGGGATCGATGAAAGGATGCTAAACCGCTCTGTCTTTTCATTCCTTTCAATTTCATTACACTAAAACGAGGATGGTCACTTTGCAGTTTTTTATAGATATTTTTATCGAGTTAATCGATGATAGGATGATCGCTTTAGAGTCTAGTCTGCTGAAGTAATTAGTACGCAATATTGGATCCATTTTGCGTCGTTTAATGGAAGGAGGAGAACATGGGCTGAAAGCATTTTCTAGAGCTTTATATTATGTTTTCATGACTCTACAAGATGAGCAGATCCATACAAAAGAGATAAGATGATTGAAAACTATTAAAAAGACGCTAGCGATAAAGCTATTGCTCCAACGCAAACAATTTGTTTGGGGTGAATGTCGCCTAAATTTATACTATGTGCAAGACACATCTATCGTGGTACGCATTTAAGGGTTTCTTTTAAGCAAGTTTTTAACGTGATCACAAAATTCGCTTGAATTCCATTCATTTGACCTTTTGAGACTCATTCTTAGAATTGGAGTTTGCGTTGTTATTGACATATTCTGACGAAGGAATCACTTCTCTAGAACTCAAGAAAACGACCAGATCTGACAAGTCTAGGTAAATAAAATCATGGTGTTCCACTCTGCCCCGATGACCACACTGCTACAATTCATTATTTGGCGACACCGCTTCCTCGCATTCTCCTTATCATTTGCCTCCATTCCGAACCTCTTAACCGAACCTTAACACAAACTCAATTCAATCAAGCACTCTTCGCCACGTGAATTAATCATGTTTTCTTCAATTAAATCCGGCGTACGGTGTTTCACGGTTGGTCGTAGCATATTTTTCCTGTAATTAGAAGGGGTGTCGTAATTAATTTACTCTTAAAACGTTTTTTAAGTTTAAATAAGGTATGGGTTTGAGGATGATTTATTTGCTTACGCTTGGTGCAATAAAAGGGACATAAAGCAATTGTGTGCAACTGATTTTTAGATTATTTTTATGGTATTTTGTGATAACTGTGCAATACTCTCAATCGACCACCTGGCACCCAATGCTGAAGTGTCTCGTAACGATTGAGTTTTATATTAATGCTTCACCTACATGAGAGCGAATAATTTGCAAACTAACTGGCTTTTTAATATTGTAAGAAAACTGAAATAAAAACATACGCTACTGCTCCATAAAAAAGTGGTTTGATTCAAAATCCTTTTTATTTCAACCACCCCAAGACACAGACCGACCATCGACCAGACATGTCCTGTTTGCTCTCGGAACTTTGCTACTCCCCACCATACTACCCCAGCCATTCATGCATTTACCTCTAGCTCACAGCCCATTTCCGGCTCACAAACGACGACGATGATGATGAGGTTTTAATTGTGTTATTTTTTAATTAGGCAAAAAATTAAAACGTTTGTCCGTTGCACGAGTTCGCTTGAACGAACCAGTGCCACAATCTACACACTTTCTCTCTTACCCTCGCCCTTTGGCACAGTCTGAACAGTTTTCCAGTCCCCAGTTTCCAGTAGGACACCGTAAGAATCCGTACGCTCGTGAGAAAAGAAGTGCACGAAAGACATCAACAAGAAATAATAAAAAAGAAGTGTGCAAAAACCCGCCCGCATTTCGCATCTTCTATTCCGTTTTGTTCTATCGAATCGACTAAGGACGTGTTGACGAAATGGAGGTAATGCCCCGCACCAAGACGTCGTCGATGCTGGAGTCAACAACTTGCTCGCATTTTTATTGAAAAAGCGTACTGAGTGAAACTCACTTTTTCTTGCCGTTAAAAACGAAACTGAAGAAAAAGTATTTTTCGAGTGGACTCAAGTCGAACCTCCGTGATGTTGGGTAACTCTCAACGGACACTCGGCAGGGGCGAATGAGCGAAGAAAAGTAAAGGTCCTTTAATTGGTCCCGTGCTGAGTCCGGTAAGCGTGAGCTGGAGATGGAAGGTGGTTTTCTTAATTAAAAATAACATTTTTTAATTTCACCTTCCAACATGTTCGCTGCTGTTGATGGGTTGGTTGTGTTTTCAAGAACAGAAGAGGTCAACGTCGCGGCATGAACCGGTTGGTGAAAACAAACAGAAAGTTTTGCAGATAAATTTTATTTCAGGCAATTGTGCAAATGTATCAGAAACATGTTAAATTATCATAAATATGGAGTAAAACTTTGAATATAACGGTTCATAAAAAATCTTTAATTAAAAAGGCTATAGATTTTGTTGGCTGCGTTTAGTAAAATATTTTATAGATATTCACCCAAATATTTTATTCTTAATTCTTATTTTATGAATCTCTATGAAGATTGCTAATATTGAAAACTACATTATTCGAAATAATGTACGAGATTTTGAGAACCATAATGCAAACCTCCACCATTTTTTTTATTATACAAATAATGACCAGGCCGTATTGCTACAAACCGCTACAATTTTATGATGATAATGATTTGACAAAAAAAACGATTGGACTATTTTTAACAATTTTGTCGTAGCTAGATTATAATAAATATCACATTGTAAATATATGACATTTAGGCACAAAATTATATAGTCTCATCATTCTCACCGTGTCTTGCAAAACGGTGCCGTTTGCTTTGGTTTGCTAATTAATAAAAAAAAAATGGGACGTTGTCTAACAGCTTCAACGGTTTGCAACAGCCCTTCATTGTCCGGGTTCTCATTTTTCCACGCCCGAGAAGAAATGTAAATAAAAGTATACATTCATCTACTTTGAGGCCAGCGCTTAGCAAGGTGGACAGGGCGGGTTCGTGATACCAATGGAATAAAAAAACAAACTGTACGGTATAATAATCATTCTCCATTGCTGTTGGAGACGTTGGTGTTCTACTGGTTTAGTTTTTATTATTTCGAACGGAGAATCAGGGTTGGAGTTTCTGGCTCCCCATCGTCACACTTGACTGGCTTCAATTTGTGGAGCAGTGCAGGGAAGCCGGGCAGGGTATTGGAATAAAACACTTTTGCCCAGAACATCCCCATCACCATGCTTGGTATGGGGTGGGGGTTAGGACGCTCCGAAGACAGAATGGTCATTACAGGAGCGTTTGGAAACGAACCGGGACCGAGAGGCCCGGGAGAGAAAGAGAAAAAAAGCCGAGACGCATTCTGCTAGAAGCAGAGATTGTGTTCCGTAAGCATAAAAAGCTTTCGGTGATTCTTTGGCCATTTTTCCAACTTCGAGCATTTTCTTTGCCATTTTCCTTAAGCTTCCCCTTCACAGCGTTCTGTCTACACCACCCCGACACACACACAGACACTGTCCCAACTCTTCGGCATTGCGAACGTTTTTATGTTTCCAAATGGCAAATCATTCTTTCTTGCTTCCATTATTCCTCCCAGCCTCCGGAGATCGCCATTTTTCTTTTGCTGCCCACAGTACGGTTCCGATCCCTGGCAAAGGCGAGGTTTTCTTTTCAATTTCAAAGCTCTGCCCCGTCCACCCGCCTGGTGCTGGGTATCCATCCGTCAGAGGGCTTTGTTTGGTGCTTCGTAAGGTTTCCTTCCTTCCGTTTTGTGTGTATGAGTTGGCGTGAGTGGCGTGAGTTGGTGGTCCCAATTGTGTCGGACGTGCTGGAGTGTTCAAGATTGGAGTGGGTTTTTACGAAATAAAAGATTTTTTTGTTGGTTCATTCTTGGAGATGTAGATGGCTTCCCTTTCCGATGGTCAAAAACCGATTGTTGTAAAAAGGTGGAGACTAATGTTGGTTTGAACCAGACGAGCATAAAGACTACCCAATAAAAACGTCCGTTTTGGAGCTGGCTCTGTGCGTTTGGAAAGCTTTGTTTTTTTTAATTAAATAAATGAGTATTATAAAATGAAATAATGTTAGATCAGAGAACATTACCAAAAGTCTTTCTAAGTTGAGGAACAATTTTTACAATGCTTAAAATTACTTTTCATACTAGTTTTTCTTTTCTGCGAAAGTCCTATGATCTTACTGTGCGAAGTTCGTTCACGACGAATCTGTCAGACTCAAAAAAGTTGGGAGGAAAACGATAAATTTTCATTTGCGTCTTTCAGGAAACCTCAATTAACTCGGAAACCGACGCAGCTGACCAAACAAAAACCAGACGTCCCATAATATATAGATTTGTTTCCCCGTTGCTCCCTCGTGGAACTCGCTTCTTTATCCAGTACTCCAATGTAAGATCGTTTGGGTTGTCTTGGTCATCGGTATCGAAACACAGTCGTTTTTTTTACAACTTTATCCTAACCCTCCTAATGAGTTTAGCATCAGTTTGGCCAATCATTAGACCACCAACCTTTGCACTCGCTCAAGCTGTCGGGTTTTACAAGCAGCTACCGAAACGTGGAAAATCAGCTTATCACCATGTGATTAATGGCACCTGGTGAAAAATGATTATTGAAAGCACAGTTTGTGCTACGGCTTGAACCGTAACAGTGTAATCTTATTTGGAGAAAACTAGAAATAAACTCTAAGGTTATTTAAAAAATGCAGGTGAGACAAAATATATTTTAGACAACCGGTTTTGTAAGGCTAGAAGAATGTGTTTCTTATATATCAGCAAGCCAAACACTTTTCGACGAGGTTCTCGATGGTGTCAATTGTTACCGAGAGTTTGTCTCGGCATCATCCGAAATTGTGTAAAACTAAACTCTCATAAAAATGCTATGATTAATTACAGAAGACAAACAAGTTTATAAATAAATATGAGAAGCGCGGATGGCAGTGCGCGACAAATTCAAGACAGACAAAAATGAGGTCCAATAAATCGCTCCGTGGAAGATCATCACGAATAAAACCCTGGATGGAGGAACATGAGGATGAGATAGAAACATTACCCGAATAATATCCTTTGCTGCCATCTGAGCTTACTGTTCAGTGTTGCCAGTTGTCAGTTGAACACTGTGTGCTTACGATATGAATCAAGTCCGGACAGGAAGAAAAAATGCTTTCGCCGTGACATACGATACGTGCCCGGCGACAGGGACGGGAACTCTAAGATGGGACAAAATGTATCCACCACGTCCAATGTTGTACAGTTATGCAAGCGTGGTATAAAAATTGTCTCCTTTCTGAACAGTGAGACGATGAGCTCTAAAGATAAAGCAAGCCACAGAGAGACGTACACCGGTTGACGTAGAAAAATAAGCAGTTATTTTTCAAATTATACACACTTCAACAAGCACATACCATACACAGCCAAAAAACCGGACGGTAAGGTGCACGCGAAAAACGCTCTCTGCTGGTTTGTTACTTTTTCGAGTCCTTAATTTTCCTCACTGCGGTTTTGGGGTGGCTGTATCGCGCCGGGGCAAAAAGGTGTTACGTGTATAAAAAGCATATAACCGATACGTTACGTGCTTGCTAGTAGCTTGCTTGCTCTCCGCTGGTGGAAAGAGAATGAAAAATGAGTTCAAATTCGAGGGAAAAAGGCAGCAGTGGAGTTTTGGGAGCTGAAAAAACGGGAAAACTCAAGCAGGAGACTATCATTAAATCTTGGTGAGTACTGCGGAAGGAAATTGGAAGCACGATGGACAGGATGAAGCGTGAAGAAATGGCGGTGTTGTATAGAAATGTGTGCATTTTGTCTGTTATTTTGCTGACTGCACGAATATTGGGAGAGTGCAGGTCTGTTATTTACCTGCGCTTGGGTTTAACTCTACGAGAAATTTATTATTCCCTTTCATTACTGACTGTTGAGTTCATGACGGTTGAGCATATTTTTGTAGCAAAGAGGTTTATTGGCATTTATAACTGTTAAATGTGCCTCAAAGTTATTTTATTTTAAAAATTATCTATCATGGATGGTAAATATATTCCTGTGAAAAATCACATTACGATAGTAGAATAAGTTGCTCAACATCAAGTTGGAAAAAATGCATGCAAAGATGCCAACAGCACTTGCAAATAAGCTACACTAAGTGGTTCCAATTGCATACATTTGGGCGTTTTCATGTAGAATGTACTCTGTATTAGCAGAAAAAGACAATTATCGCCATTTGGTGTATGAAATGTAATATATGATGTTTCACTAAAGAGGTGTAAAAGCTTTCAAATAAAAAAAAAACTTTCCTTCATTTTCTTACCGCCATATTGGTCCGGAAAAGAAACTTCATTGGTTGTAAGTTTTCCCTAAAAAAAAAGAGGATTCACACAGGGCAAAACGAAAAAAACTCTACCATTCAAATAGAACGCGCGAGCAAGAGACAGGATGAACCTAAAAAAACATTGCACCCTCGACAGCGCCAAACGGACTCATCGAAAAGAATATGAAACGTGCCTCATATTGATCGCACCGAAAAGGACAGAAGAATGGTAAGGAATGAATAAAAAACATTCCATTATTTTCCAGGATACCGAAAAACTCGGTCGTTAGAAAGGGACGCTCATGTTGGAAAAAATAAACTCTGGCCAAAAAGTCGACCACACTCGAGGTTGAATAGGGCGAAGAAGAAGAAGAAAAAAACGCATCCATACACTGTGAAAAAAGTGGCGAAAATGCGCGCGCGTATGAATGCCGCAGGATAACGGCAAAGAAAGCAGTACGATATGAGAGGCAGAGTACCAAAGAAAAATTAAACTGCTGGCCTGCAGGTTGTGGTTGGAATATTTGCACGAGCGCAACACCATTAACGCGCGCTACGTGTTGGAAAGCGGCAGGGTAAAAAATGAGCATTTGTGGGAGGCATTTTTTCTCGCCCTTTTGAGACAATAAAAAATGAAAGAGAAAACTCTCATCCCTTTTTCCGTCTGGAGGGTGAACAGCGTGAAGGTACGGTGTACGGTGCAAAGAAAGGATGAAAAGGAACAGCGGTTGGTGCCTTAAACTTGCAAAGGTATATGTGTGTCGGTACATGTGTGTCTCTTAACAAGTAATGTGTTGATACGGCGCGACGAACAACGAGCCAACGTTCGTTGGGGCTGAGGTTTTAGAAAAGATACACGTCCCCGTACACAATGCAAGAAGCGCCGTGAACGACTGAAAGTCAAGCTGGTTCCGTGGGGTTAGCCTTTCGGGGGTGTTGTTTTATATTTGTGTCCTATCTTTCGTCTACTTTTTTATGTGTCTGTTCTAGGTGTCTGAAGGCATCTTTGTAATTACGCTCTCACGCGTTCTGGTATTTCCTTGCTTCGTGACAGTGTTGTCTCATGCAGACGGTCCCATTTAACGAACGTTGGGTAAAAATGAAAAAGAGCGGTGGACGGTTTGATGTTATATTCAAAGCATACAGTATCATAAAATGTTCAATGAAATATACTTTCATTTGGTGTGGTATTCAATTTAAAATGTATTAAATTTCAATTTTAAACGATTTGTCCTCTCAAAGACGAATTTCTGTGTAAATTGCATACATTGCGGCGTTTTCATGAAATATACAACGCAACGCCTATTATCAGGCAATCTGTTTTGCAAGCAACTGATTTTGATATAATACTCTTTGCACAATCCGGATTTAACATAGAATATAATACTATAATTGTAAAACATCATTGTCAAAATTAAAAAGGTTTTAAAATAAAACCTTTCCATATAAGACAGAAACGAAACGTGCCGAAGAGAGAGAGCAACTGCATTTTCTTGCCACACTTTATCGTTGTCGGTTTTCGTTGTGGCTCGCGGTTGGACTGCAAAAGGCCATATACTGTCTCACCGTGTTTCATGATGCATTTCAGATTTTCATGCATTAAAGAAGACAGTTTGTTAAAGAAAGAAAGAAGAAGGATTTTTTTTATTCTATATACCTCTGTATGTGAAGCTTGTGCGAAGCACATACTCAACCGCTTTACAAACATGCATATGGAAATGGAAGATTTTCCTCATTTCTTGTTTGGTATAGGAACAGGACGTTTGGTCTGTCTTTTTTCTACCGAGGTGGTTTGTAAACCCAGCAGGACATGATACACGTACAGTAAGATATGAGTACGTGAGTAGGCAGTGTATTCAGATAACAAGCAAATGAAAGTTCTAGTAAAGCAGGTGCATTGCTATAGTTAACAGTATGTTCTAATAAGCAAGTGAAAAATTGGATAGGTTCATTAAATGATTATACATAGTTTTATAACAATTTTAAAATAATAACTAAAAAATATTAAAATAATTATATCTGTGTTAAGATAACTCATCAAATGTTGCTAACCACATTCCTTTACCAACTTACGAGAAAACACTTTCACTAGTACACACATAGCCACACAAATCTTGTTGCATTTGCCAACAATTTCTTCCACCGGGCATGAGCCCGAACCCGAACGGCGTAGCGCCATTATCCTTACGATTTTCCGGCTATTGGATTATCGTGTTTCAGCACTTCATTAAAGCACCGTTTCGTAAAGTGCCGCGAAATCCGTCCGTGGTTTCAAGACTGGTTTCGCGTCTCGCTGCCGAAAGGATGGGATGGAGACAGGGCACGTTGTCGTAGGTATCATCTTCCATCAGGGCCCTCCGAAGGGACCGATTCCGGCACACGCTTAGAGCTCGTACATTATTTGCGGATTGCCACCGGGTCGTACCGAAGGGCGCCGGCTGTGATAGAGGATGGCACAGTTTTCACACCGTACCAGGTTTGCCATATTTGCAACGAAGTTGGAAGACGGTTTGCCATAAAGGTCCGATTCCTTCGACCTTTTGCAGCCAAGCGTCGGTCAGAGCCTGTAGCACCGTACGCTGGTCAAGTTTGTGGCCAAGATGATGAGCTACGGGATCAGGCAGGTAGTAGAAGCTGCTGGATCGTTTCATTTGGGTGGGGAGAGGAACATAGGGAACATTCTGTGTTTAAACTGTACCTCGATAGTCGACCTACTCTCGATGGAGTTAAGGTTAAGGTGTCGAAAGGTACGAAAGGATTCTTTGGACGGACGGACGGACGAACGGACAGGTTCGTTAAGGTTGGCAAGGTTCACGGCAGCGGGGTTTGAGTGTAGGTGCGTTCAAGATGTAACGTTACACATAATGCAACAAATGAAGGTTAACTTTTGAAGGCTGTTTTATGGGTGTGAAAATGTGTCCATCAAAGTTAGAATAATGGTAGGTTTATCGTAAGGTGGAATAAATAAGTACAAAACATTGTAATATAGGAAATTAATCATCATACATTCATTGTTCAGAAAAGGCACGTTTTTCTTGTTATTTCTCATTATGCACTTGTATATTTAGCAACACCGCTTTTCAGTAAAAAATGAGTAACATCCTGACAATGTATGCCAAAGATCTTTCTATTGCAATTTATTTTAACTCTTCACTTATGCTCGGAAAACAAATTACCAACAAACGAACAGCTTTCGCATAAGTCACCAACTAATGCATTTATCTCGCAGTGAACCGTAGGCAAACGATTCGGAAACTCAACACACCGCCGGCGCACTGTCCTGCGGAGCGTTTGTTCAATTTTGCTGTCAATTTCTCCGCATGCTCCGCAACAATAAACAAGCGGCTGGAGAAGACGTCGGCGTACATCGGGGGGCATATCCTTTGGCGTCTGGATCGTTCGATGGTATTCAATCAAAACCCCGATGTGCGTTTTATTATACACCGAGGGCTCATTCCGCCAGCTCACCGCCCCGTCCCCCCATCCGCAAAGTTGCTCCCTTTTTATGATCCATTGTCTCCCGGCATGCTGCTACCATCTTCTTTTTGTGTGCCTTCTTGTGCAGAAGGCGGAATATATATCCACACACGTAGGGTTGGGTAAGTTTTTACAATGTTGCAAAAGATATCCTTCCAGCTGTGGGGAAAGGATGGGACAGCTCAACGGGGACCCAAGCCCGGAGTTCGTCTGTAAGTAACGCTGTAAATCAAACACAACAACCCCGAGCCGGGCAAAGATCCGGAACGGTGGCAATGGACTTGCCGGCCGAACCCTGGCGTATCTTGTAACGAGTAGCCCGGATCTGGATGGAAGCGAGGCTTAGGCGAGGATTTGTATGGCTGCAGCTAATCGTTGCATATGTTAACGGGATGGTTTAGAAACGGGTTCAGAAATGCAAAAAGAAAGGAAACGTTAGCAAATGACATATTATATGGGTCGGTACTGCTTCGGGACGGAGCGATTAGATTTGGAGACATGGTTAGGGCAATGCAATAGTGAAGAAAATTGTCTTCCATATAATTGTGTTGTTGGTAATGACATGTGGAACGAAGTTGAATAGGATAAGCAGCAACAAACGAAGAATACGATGCCATCCAATGTGACTTTAGACATTAGTCGTACAAAACATTTTAGTTTAAAATGCTTACGTCCTTTTGGCTCACTTTCTTAAGCGTGAAGCTTTAAGATTACTCTAAGTTAGATGATTTCTGAAAACAGTTTTGAGATAGCATGGTCACGACTTTTAAGCGTTTTCTTCTTTCTTGTACAAAATGACAAGGTCTAAAACAGTTTGTTTGAATTATGAAGACATATCTTAAAATGAGAAAAAAAGTCTGAAAGTACATAAACCTTTGCATAAAGATTTGCCAAAGAAAAAAATCGTGATGAAAATAGATAAATTTTTCAGCATTAACATTTTTATAAGCTTTTGAGTAATTTTTTGTAGATAATGTCCAGTAAGTCAACTTTGTTGTTGGAGCGATATTTGTGTGAATAAAAAAGCATTCCAACAGAGCTTTGTTTTTCTAATCGATTATTTCATTCTCTTTCTTAAGCAAAAGTATGCGTCACAGTTCTCTAGGCATATAAATATCCCTCGCCTTGCACGTGCACGTTTGCTCAAATCTCTTACACAGCAGGAAACACGTTTGCATACGAGAGGTGGAATGGAAACAAGAGACCGCTGTCTTCTCGAACAGTAAGTACACGTGGCTACCTTCGCATGGTACGATGGTCACTGCCAACTCCCTCCCATATGGACAGAGTGCGTATCAGCAGTAAAAAGGGGGAGACGGGTTCATCTTCTTTGAATATGAACCGAAACGGAAGCTAAACTCTCTCTCTACACGGACATAACAAGCTATAACATAACCCGTTACCCGTGAAAAGATTTTCTTACTTCTTCTCCTTGCGCACGGAGCCGAGATTTTTACCCCCCATTCTACCATTAAACGCCAACCAAGCCTCCGTATGCACGTTTTTCCTTGCGTTCGCACAAATTTTAACATCCTCGCTGCGTATAACGAGATGAGAACCATGCGCCTCCACCAAGCGGCACAAGCGAGCATAAGAGGGAAAATGGTGGTCAAGGGGGATAGTTGGGAGAAGAGAGAAACGTTTCTTGAGCGTACATAGATATCGACACATACACAAACACACACTGCAGAAGAAGATGAAGAAGAAGAGGAAGGCGATAGGAAAAGAGAAGGTGAATCCTTTCACGTCCCACCTTGCACGCCTCGCTTGGCAACTTCACTTTGTTTAGTATTTTAAAGCGAGCGGAATGGGTGATGGCAGGAGGGCAGGACTGACTAACGAGGGATGAGGGCGTCTTGGAAAGCGTCTTAGAAATTGGAAAACGTCTTACACGCAGCGGCCAACATCGACACGAGAGCCACTCGGCACGCTTCCTAGCCTAGATACTTCTGCATTCCTTCCCTCCCCGAGGGGGTTGGTTGGGAGTCGGTTTGCTTTTACCGCCGGGTGTCCAGTCCTTTCCGTCACCCAGTAACACCCTTTCCCTCAGGCCATTAGCATCTCTCTCTCTCACGCTGTGGTATACAAACATATAGGACATTGCTTTTCCATTCTCTCGAGCTCTCAATTCGGTTGACCAGCGGGGTGCGACGGGAACAAACCGAAAGCTCGCTCGGATGAAAGGATGATGTTTGTGAGCGGTTTTGAATTTCAAATCGAATCCTTGCCATCCCATCCCCGTTCGAAGACGTTTGTTACCGGCGCCCGGCAAGAAACAGCCTCAACAACAGCTCCCTCCAAAGTGAGCCCAAGATGTATTTGTGCCACCCACTTCTTGGTTCGTTTTCTTACTGGAAGAAAAGGGTGACCAGCCCTTCGCTTCTACACGTCTCTCTCTCTTCCCGAGTGCCGATTAAAAACCGGCCACCCAATACCACCCACTGAAGCAACTGCCCCGAAAGAGGGCAATCTTCCCATGCTGCTGGCTGTGTTGGGCTGTCATTCCCTGGGACCGTTGTTTAAGACGTTTGCATATCCTTCCACGCGTATGTATGGTTTATATTTTATCGTCGGGCACTCTTCTCTCCGTCGCTCTGCCTCTAACCCAAATGCTCTCTTTCTCGCTTTCTCTCTCGCGCAATAGTGCGATAACCCTTACAAGTTAGTTGGGTCCGTCCGTTCCTACGCGTTGCTCACCATCATCATCATCATCTTTTGTTATTGTTCCTGGGAGGTAGTTCTGGCAACTGGTGGGTGGGTTCCAGTGTGTTTTCAGTTAGGTCCACTACTCTGCTCGGGGGGGGGGGGGGGGGGGGGGGGTGGGGAGTATGGGAAGGTTCCCGGATCACGGGCGACGGCAGGATAGGGAAATACAAATTTAAGTCAGATTTTGTGGGCTAACACTGTTCCACGATAAGCACACCGGTGGGAATAGGGTGGAATGACGCTTGAGTTTCTGGCAAGATTTCGGAACTTGCCTAGTTACCCAAACTCCATCTCATTCCGTCCAACTTATTCCCTCCCTCTATGCACCTCCCTTTCGACTGGGACCCAAGCTTCATGTGTTGACCGGTCAAGGGAGTGTGGGGAAGGTATAGGTTGGTATATGTGCGGAAGGATGCTTCCTCCCGGTGCTACCGGCCAGTGCGGGAGCATCTTACCATTTTCTTAGACATTTTATGTGTGTACACACGTCTTATCTTTAATGCATGCTGCTGCTTTGCTCATGTACGTATACCTTATAGCTGTGTGTGGTGAAAAGTTGATGCATTCGGTAGTGTGGGCTAGGTGGTGGTGAGGTGGCTAGCACACATACGGGTCCAGTTCGAGGGCTGCACACATGCACACATACACTCAGCTGTGGATGGCGAGTGGCGCGTGTGTTTGTTGGCCGTTGTGCAAAACCACAGACATACACATTTCGCCACCTAACTCTCTCCTACTCTACGCTCCGGCACACATACAGCAACGCACACATGTCTTGTGTGCTTCTTAAGAAGCTTATAATCCTTACCTTCTAGAGGGATAATGAAGCTTGTTCCTCTTGGAAATGGAATGGAGTCGAAGAAGAGGAACTTAAGACGAAGCGTAGGTTCCATTATTAAGAACGACCGTCCGCAACACGTGTGTGATGGAGGACGTGGTGTAGACATGTGGGAGTGGTAGTCTCTTGGAACGGGGAAAAACGGGGGTAGTACCCTTCGTACAGCCGTACCGTACAATCGGTACGAGAAAAAGCATAAAGGAGGAAATGAGGAGAATTTGAAAAGTAAAAAAAAAGGAACACCCAACAAAGAGTCCATTCGGTCCTTCGAGTCGGATTTTGTTTGTCGGCGCTGTAGGGCAAGCACGAATGCAGAGTGAGATAGATAAGAAAGTGGCCGCCCTGCCATGCTTCCATGTGGACAATTGCCGGTCGAATGCCCTTTTCCGGTTCGCCACGCATCGAGACACACGCACACACACCCACATACTGAGAAAAAGGGGGCGGTTGGTTAAGGTTGGGCGAGTATTCTTAAGAAAATCTTAAACACTTTGGGTCGGTCGAGTCTGGAAGTCTCTCTGACCACCCAACCACCCACCGAACACGTACAGTGTGCATACTCACACACACATAAGAGGAGGTCATGGATAATTGCACACATACACGTACACACACAAAAGATTTCTAGCTACTGGCACTGTCTTCAAGATTATCAGGCGAATTTTGTGCCAGAATGAAGATTCTTCCCATCAACCCCACTCCTTCCAATGAAGGATGTATGTGTCACATATCGAAACTGTACGTATGTGTGTATTTCAACCCGTACCGTGCATAATGCATTGTGCAAGAAGTTCAAATAATATAGCGTGTGTGTGCGATTGTGTGTTCGTTTTTTTTTTGTCGCTTTTTCTTGGGCGATTTCTTAGGCATAGTGGATTGTGCTGAAGATGCGCATGTTCTTGGCGCAATTTCGTATTCCAATCGAACACGCACACGGAGGCATGCGGGGAAGGTGAACAGCTGGGGTAGAGCGCATTAAAATTTGAACGAGAGGATTAAGGTTGCATTTTACGCTCCAAATTGGATATCGATCACACTCCCCGGCTACGGTTCGAGGAAGGTCAGCCAGATGTGAGCAAGGCGCTGCATTGGGATTGCTAATTCCATAAAGGAAGCTCACTAGAGAGTGAATGAGATCCTCCCCTACGAGATCGATATTTCTTCACGATGTTTAACAGTTTGTTATCGCGGAGTGAAAATACTCGCTGCGACCGAAAAGCGATATCTTATTAAACAACAGTCACGGGAAAAACGACGACAGTCGTTGCTTTGATTGAGCGGCGAATCTAAACACAGCTGCCATTACATTTGTGTACAAAAAAAAAGAAGTGAGGACAATACCCTAGCAGTTAATTATGTCCGCGGGTACTTTGCCAACGGTTTGTTGACCCAAGAACCCTTAATTAGTGCGAAAAGGCAGGTTGATTATGCTGGCGGGAGAAGGAGCGTATTATCTAGCCATCGGATCACATTACAGCCCTGATTATGGGCGATAGTTAAACTATGCTTCATAGTTTAAAACAACATAATTAGAAATCGAGCGGTATGGAGGAAGGGGAGACGGATGTTTGTTTTAAATGGTAACATTTTTCGCAAAAGTGAATGCACATAATTAATGCGGAAGAGTAGCTCGAAAAGAGAAGAATATGATAGTAGAAACGAATTTTGCCTGTTTAAATAGTCCATTTATTTGAAATTTCTAAAGTAATATCTATAGTTGAACAAAGTCTAGACAACTTTTATTGGATTTTGATAATTTAGTCAAGAGCAATTAAGGCAAGACTGTACAGAAATGTGATGCAATAAGTTCACAAACTGAGAAACATAAATTTTAGTTACACTAATACATTTGGATTAAACATTCAATTGTATATAATTGTTTAAATTTTTAAATGAAATAATAGTTTCAATTTAAAAATGGAGTTTCGTCACATTAAAGTTGCAATAGATTGTAGAATTGAAATATTAAAACATCTATCTTATATAGAGCTGTGGAAAATTTCACAACAAAATCATCATCAACTTTTAAAAAAATTACAAGCTTCAAACTGAATGAGAATTAATGAGCGCTCCTTTAAATATCATTCAACAAGGAGCAAGAGTTACAAATCTTAATTAAATCATAACTGAACTTTAATCAAAACAATATTCATGCTAATAGCTTTTATTTTATTGTATGTTTTGACTTGCATCCACTTAACCCATCAGCAATATAGCAAACTAGGAAAATCTCACGTTTAGCTTACGCACCAAATGATACATATCATTCAACTGCTTGATCCAACTTCTGCAACTCCAGCATCGAATGACGTTCGATTAAGCGTTACGCATCGTTCGACTTTGTTGCATCCTTCACGAAAGAAAAATACACCCTGCAGAAATCTGCAGCTTTTCTTCCCTTTGTACGAACGCACACGAGTATTAGAACAAACAAAGAGAAAAAAAGAAAGACTCACCATTCCTTCCATTAACGCTTCCGGTGGAATTCAATTTTTCCTCGTACTAGAGACGGTTTTTGGCCCGGAGGAACTGGCTTTCCATTGCCAGCGTTCCAGCAAACCGGGTATTTTATTCCGATGCAATGTGCAAACCAGTGTGTATACATACACTTTACCCAACCACCACCTATCCCCCACTCAACCCCACGGGGGTTCATAGTTGTGCAAAAATAGTGCAAACGGGCGGAGAGATGAGAAAATAAACACGGCTGAAAAATGAGCGTCTCGTAAAAATGGGGTAAACACTGCCATCGTGTGATGTGTGTGTGTGTGTGAGGATGCGCCTCTTACTGCACCAGTGATGCGGGTGATGCACCAGATGAAAGTAAGAATAGGGAAGCAATAAGAAAAAATAACGCGTATGCAAGTATGACGGCTAAACGGCTTTTGTAAGAAGTGCGCAAGTGAGAAAGATAGAGAGAGATACGTGCACCTATTGCGGTAGTACGGTTGCAGGATGTGCGAATGCAGATGCTTTTCGTAGTGTTTTTTTAAGATAAGATGCGACCGGGGTTGGCGCGATTACAGCAAGCAATTGCTCGGTTGAGAAATAACGCAATAATAGTAGGCCTTGAAAATATTACTCTTTTTTGCTTAAGGTAATGCTAGATGTAGAAACAGACTCATTTGAATGATCTCAGCAAATCAGTTTGCGAAAAAAGTAGGTTCGCCTCTAACTCATTGGCATCGCTGTGGCTTACGGTAACGGTGCAGTATTTTTAACTATTTTTATTTACTTCCTCGTGATCATTTTCTTTTCTAACACCGACACACACACACACACACACCCTTGAACTGCCTGGATACAGCTCACAATCGTCGTGCTGTGCGAACACCAACCAAAACGGCGCTCGATCATCATTCCAGCGGTGAGAAAATAATATCGCCCGAGTGCAGCGAATCATTTGTTTATCTATCTTTCTGCAGTGCAGCCCGGGTGCATCTCTGCTCGAGGCCCACCGTGGGACGGATGCAGAAGGGTGGGGGAAAGTTCCTCAAATGATTTTTATTTGCTTCTTTTAATTCCAACGCCGGCAGCAGTGTGCAGGGTATGGATGGTAAACGATGGATCTGGTAAACGGCTCGATCCCGGTCCCGGTTTTCTAGTTTTGTGCGCATTCGTTGCTGCTTGTGAGGCAATGAAGCGAGCGACGCCTCGCGAATGTTGTGTGTGAATTTTTGTAATTCTTGTCGATTTTGTATTTTGGGTAAAATGATTAAATCATGGATAACATTGGATAAATGTGTAAATTTAGGCGAGTTTGGTTGGAGCGAATTTTTTTTAAATATTTTTATGCATTTCTCGCCCGGCAAAAGGACGAAAGTATTCGAATATTAAGTGAATATCCCTAAATTGTTCTTTTCAGCTTCCAATAACTTATTTGATATACGCGACAGCATTATAATAAAAAAAAGAAAATGAAACAAATATAGATTATACATTGGAAGAAGCATATTGAAATAGTAATTTACCCTCTATTGTGCTTCATGTCCTATACGAGTCCATCTGCAGGATTAGTCATTCTTGCATAAAATAAAAAAAAAATCTAAAGCAATCGTAAACTAGTCACACAAACGCCGCCAAATGCCGCCCAACAGCTCAACGGTGGAATGTATGCGCAATGGCACCGTGTGTACGCGCGCCATAAGTTTGCCATGTGCTTAAGCCTCATCTCGCAGCAATGCAGCACCCGCGCGACCAGCTCTCGCTGCTGCGTACAAGTTTTGTTTTATTTTATTGTTACCCTTTCGTTGCGCGGTACCTGCTCCTTGCCAATCCACCGAACCGCTCAGTTTAACGGCCGCAAACACCCGCTTGCGCAATGCGTGCACAGATTCTTGCGGTCTTTCCCGTCTCCCTTCCACCGACGCTATCTGTCTGCCCGCTGCGCTGCAGCTACCCCATTCTTAAGAGGCCAACGGCCATCCGGGGCGCGATGGTGCGAGTTAGAAGTGAGAAAAAGAACTGGAAACGATTGACACAAAGAGTGCACACACACGGAAGTACGGTGAGGCGGGGAGACGAGCAGAGAAATAATCATAAAAATAATGCACTTTTGCATTACATTCGCACCCAGTGCAGCACACACACACGTATACAGCGAGTGCAGTACCGGTGCGGCATTTTTTTCATCCCTCTTTGATACTTCTCCTCTTCTTCTTCTCCTCTCGGTGCGTATACTTTCGCGTAAATTTGCGTACAGCCGCCCGACAACTGATGCAGCGCTTCTTGCTGGTGTGTTGGCCGCGTTTGCGTCTTTAAGAACGTTGCGCGATCGAGCCCGAGAAGTTGTGTATGTGTGTGTGTGTGTGTGTGTGTGTGTGTGTGTGTGTTTGGATGGCCCTTTTTTTGCTCCCTTTGTTGGCGGATGCATTTAGCGTCGATTGGTGCGAGTATGTGATTTTTATTCCACCGTTGCCTTGCATCTACCACCGTATGCTCCTGGATGGGATGCATCCTGCAGCGGGAAGGCTTTGCGGTGTATTGTTTGTTTTTTTTTTATTCTAGCCACCCTGCTACCCCTTTGGCACTATAATCACATATGCACACATGCACCAAGGGATCAGCACCTTACGAGAGATGGTATGGGTTTGCTTGGTGGTGGTCATGGCGCTTCATTCGTTTCAATTCGATAGCATTAGCTCTGCTGGGCGAACTCTCTTTCAGTTTCTGATATCTTGGAGTCGTCCTTTCTAAACTATATACACTTTTAAATTGCAAATTTAAGTTAAATTGCAATTGTTTCCTGTGAAGCTTTTAGTGGCAGTAAAGTTAGTAAACTAAAGAGTAAATCAGAGTCTGTTTGCAATGTTCCAAACGGATAGTAAATTTCAAAGGGATTTTTCTGTCCCGGACATGTCCAAATGGAAGCGTAAAAAATTAATTTTATTTACGAACATTACACACGTTTAACTAAAAACATAACTACAGTACAAATAATAAAACATTGTTAAAATAGACTTCAAAAAGATTAATTTATGGATTCATTACCTAAACAGATGCTTTTGCCTGATGAACTGCATACCTTTAGGCGGATTATTACTGCATGTGCTATTAACCGAGCGGACATGCGGAACGATCGTGATAGAGAAAGTTTAATTGAACAAATTCCGTTTCCTCACATACCTTTTTCACCATGTGCTGTACTTAAAAGGCGTTTAGTAAACATTTCAAACAAAGAAAGACCGTGTTTAACACGTCATCTGGGATACCGTCGGTCATGCTCTAAAAACATGTGTAGTCAATCGTCACTTAACGAGCGGTCAACTACAACCCAAAACGGTGAAAAAAAGAAACAGTTTGCCCTCCAACCCTTAGTTTGGCCTTTGCCAGAAAGGTAGCTCAAGTCATTATCCTTTCCTTTAACTTGCCTTCCGTTACCAGGCTAAACCTTTTCGAATTCCGCTTTTATCTTTCCATCGAATCGGAAGGAATAGAACGCTGAGAGGTGTTACCCTTTTCGGTGCGTTCGTGCACTGGAACTGAAAAAAGGGGAAAAAATGGTCGAAAGTTGGATTGCTGGGGTTAACCACCAAATCAACTCCAATCTCGATCCATTCCAACCAGTCTCCTAGACCCCCCTTCTCTCTCGCTCTCTCTCTCTCTCTCTCTCCGTCTCAAAGGACACAGTGTGGAAAGAAAAAATTCGGTAATCAGATTATCCCACATCCGTAAACCCGAACCCTTGTTTTTTGGTTACGGGAAGTCCAATGACCCTTTTTTCAAAGGAAGAGAGAGAAAGATAGAGAGAATGCCACTGTAAGTGCTGCAAAACAGCTGTTTGAGGTGAATGATCTGTTTGCAGGGATGCTGCCACCATGGGAAAGGAAAAATTAGAAATGTGCTACGAAAAAAAAAGAGAAACGAAAAAAGGAAACAAAACACATGGTAATGGAAATAAAACCCGCAAACGGATGGCGATGGCAACCATCCGACAGTGGTTCCGGGGCGGAAGGGTCGTTTTACGCTTCAAAACAAAACTGACCATCCACAAGCCGGTGTCTGGTGAACGAAAAGGGGGTTGTAAATTGGTCACTTTTTTACTGCCGTTTTGTTACCATAAATATCCGATTCCGTTGTGTTTTGTGATTCTTCTTTTTATGCATTTAGCATGCATGCGTGTGAGAGCTAAACCCACCTCCTGTAGCAAGCAATTATCAATGGGTTGCATGCAAATAATTAACGGAGGGGTTCGGTTGTGTTTCACCTTTGACACGGTGTGTAATATAAAAATGGATTAAAAAATAGAAACGGTAAATAATGGCAAGGTGTGAACTCACACTTGCTGTCGGGAATTGATGAAATTAATATGCACCTACATACCGCTGCTACCAAAAGCTATTTAGCTGCTTCTTTAAAATCGTTTAGTCTCGCAAACGCTTCCGACGGGACGGAGTTAAAATTATGTTCTAAACATTTGCTTCATAATTTTGCATCATTAATTGCAAACACGTGACTAGAATAATTCTTCGCTCGCATCCTCACACG
This sequence comes from Anopheles epiroticus, assembly GCA_000349105.1. Taxonomy (NCBI): domain Eukaryota; kingdom Metazoa; phylum Arthropoda; class Insecta; order Diptera; family Culicidae; genus Anopheles; species Anopheles epiroticus. The sequence goes on from KB671729.1 coordinate 85,938, forward strand.
GCAGGGTGAGCACGTTCCATGTAAGAAAGTTTTTCCAACGACGAATCGAGTACGAAAAGGGGCACAAACAGTGTGACTCATGCCCATACGGCCCGTGTCTTACAGTGTTTGTGTGCGTTTTGTAAAATTATTTGTATGCAAACGAGCAAAATAACGGACTGAAAGGCGAGAGTGAATAGTGTGTGCACCGTTTTACATGAAATAATAGAAAAGTCTTGCAACCAAATACATTACTCTGATGCAGAATCGTTTTCATTGTCATCTATTAAGTATTAACGTGATTGAATATTTAAATTTTCAAATATAATTAAATCGATCGAACCAACAATAGTCGCTCCCAATTAATTGGTCCCACAAAACAACTGTTTAGGGCGAGCACCAAGCACCGTTTTCCACAGACTTTTTTTTCTAAACATTACAATGAATTAGACAACGTCTGGGCACAAAATGCGGTGGTAATGCGCGGTTTAGCACCGCGTTCCCCGAGTCGTGAATAGACACGGAAGGGACGGGAGGTGGGTTGTGAGGCCATGTGTGTGTGTGTGCTGTTTTTTTTCGTTGACTTCTTTCTTTCGCTTGATATTAAAAACGCTCGCGGAGGTTGTTTAACGCAGTGCAAATGCAGCGCTCGCTACCGCTCAGCCGATGGGCAAACGGAAAGAATTCTATGCGAATGCGAAAGGAAATAAAAGGGGTGTGTAGGAGTAGAGTACTTTCCTAGGTAGCTAAAAACTAGATAGAATCAGAACACAATCCGGGAATACTTTTTTTAAACATGAAACATGAAACAAGTATGCATCAGCAAATATCAATTGGATTACTTTAAGTTAAAAATGAACTAGATTTTTTATTTAATAAAATGAATGATTTTGATTTAACAAAATGTATCTGCTGATTACGAGCATTTTCCTTACTTTCAGCAAAATGTTTCATAAAATGAGGTAGTTTTATTGTTAAATATGTTAATCATAAGTATCCAATGATGGAATGTTGAAACTAATCGTTGATTCAACAATCCTTGTGCATTTTGTCAATATCATAAACGCTTTGATTCTTATTTGTGTATGGTTGTGAATCTCAGTTTCTTTTCATTCCAATTTCAACTATTCTTTTCTTACAGAAATGTGTTTGTTTTTATGTGCTAAAAAGTAAAAGCAAATAGCTTTAATTTTATCCACTCATATCTTGCAACACAATTACAATGCAATTTCTTAAAAAACAGCGATAGTTTTCCATTTAAATATGTATTTTCCCATATCCTTAAGCTGCCATTTCTTCATTACATTACAAAAACTGTGAAGTCAGAACAAAATGGCTCACATTTGAAGTTAACGTATTCCAAACCGAACCAGTTTGCTGGTCTTTTAAAAATTCCCTACAATAACTATACACTACAGGCCCGTGGGTACTGCACCGGAAATATCTTTCACCATCCACCGTACCAGAGCTAGCGAAAGATATACCGGACGACAGTTAAAAAGGCTTCCGTCGCACAGCGAATAGCCCCCTGACTAGTTACACGACCATAAGCACATGGTTGATGACGGTGATGACGGGACCGATGAAGTTGATGTTGACGACAGCAGCAAAAGGACTATAGGCAGTAGACGACCGTCGCGCGAAAGTTGTTTAAATAAGAGCAAAACCGCGAGCAACCGAGCGCGTAACATCAAACCAATTCCGTGCGTGTGGCCCACCTTCCACAGTCACGGCGTTTTTTTTTGTTTTGTTAGACTCGTGTGTGTGTGTCAGAGAGTGAGAGGGAATATTAGTGCTAGCAATGACAGGGTATATTTCTTGTAAACCCGGAATAGGAAAATGTTTACGGATGATATTAAAGAGTTGCGGTCCCGACCGCTAAAGCCGGGATGGCAGGCGAGTAGCGCCAAGACTCACCGATGCAGAACTCCATGTGGTGCAGTGGCAGCTGTTTGCAGGCATTCCGGACGAAGAACAGATTCTCCAGTATGTAGGACAGCCGCAGCAGAAACAAACTGTCCACGTCCGTCAGGTTGTGGCTGTCGTAGGCACCGGTCAGCTCCTGCACGTTCTCCACGATCGCACCGAGCCGGCGCAGGGTTTCCCGCCGGCATTCGGCCCATCCGCCCCGCACCCGGTTCCGCAGCCAGTAGTCGTGATTGATCAGAATTTCGTTCAGGTACGACTCCATCGGTTCCTTCAGCGGGACGTTCCGCAGCCGCAGCTCGCCGTACGCCCGTGCGATGACGCAGATTTCGTCCTCGTAGCGAAGGCGCTTGATCGAGATGAGGTACTCAAACAGCTGCAGATTGCCGCGCCGTATCAGCAGATAGTAGGCGAGATGATCGTCCAGATGGGCCGTTTCGCACAGGACCAGCTGTTTCGCCACGTCCGGCAGTCGGTTCTCGAGCGCCAGCTCGGACGCGGTCAGGCGCTTCTTGTTGAGGGCGTTACAGTCGGCCCCGCGCTCGATTAGCAGCGCGACCATCTCGAGCCGGTTCTGGCGCGCAAACACGGCCCGATGCAGGGCCGTGTTGAAGAACTTGTCGTCCCGCGCGTTAACGTCCGCACCGCCGTCCAACAGGTGGCGGACACGGTCGAGGTCACCATTCTGGACCGATTCGAACAGCAGCATGTTTGGGGCGGTGTGAGAGAGAGAGAGTGAGTGCGATTGAGCGGTTTGCCCCGATGGCCTAAAGGTTCCCGAAAGCTAGCTGTTCCGCGGGGACGTTAGTTGGGGATGCTTTTCTTACGACTTCTGGAAGCCATGGCGGGCTTTGTTGTGCGGGAAGGAGTGCAGATGAAATGAGATGGACAGTGCACGAGTTCAGGAAGTTGATGGGAAGATGTAACACTTTATACACTGTACACTCAAAAGAACTTCTGAACCACCAGATCCAAAGCGTGTAGGGCACTATTGCCAGAGATTCACAGTTGGAAGAATTTTCTGTTCCTATTTACACCTTTTGATTTTGCTTGTTTTAATCACTTTTTATGTTTCATTAAATTCCACCAGGCGATTCAGTCCATTACTGGTCAGCTTCAATCGCGCTCACAAAACCCCGTGCGACCTTGTTGTGACTTGCTGGCTGGACCACGGGATATCGCGGCAAGTAGCACGGACGATAGGTTCTCGCGCCGTCCTTCCCTGCGGAGCATAAATTCGCGACAGACAGCGACTGTCCGAAGCGAAACCGTTCCGTGTCCGTTTTCGTTTTCGGAGCACACCCGCACACTAACACACACACACACACACACACACACACAAACAAATAAGCGCGTGCGGTGAACGAATGCGTCGACGCGAAGAAGCGACGAAGAAGGAGCAAAAAAGCACGGGCAAGGAACCGCGTGAGGTATCGCGGGCCCTTTTCAGTGGGTCGCGCGCGCGATCGCAACGCCCGCAACGACTCTCTTCTGAAGTTGTTTAAAAACCGATTCCGTTTGATTTCCAGCGGTGGTGCCGAAAGTTGCTTAAAACTTGGGCTCGCGCGCGCGAATCACTCACTCTTTCTCGTGGACACACCTATACACCTACACATTGCACCGGGGAGACGCGTTTTCGCGCCAAAGATGTTCGCTCGCGAGATGAATGTATGGCGCCTTCGTGCCATCTCGCTCAGATGCACTCGCAGTGCAGCATTGCCCGTGGAGGACGGGATCGGTCGGTGCAACACCCGACCGAACGCATTTTGCGTTCTCCTACCCTTTTTTTGAGGGGGCAGTTTTGGAGAAATGGGATGATGGGACGAAAAGGGAAACGCCGGATCTCGAACTCGAACTCACTTTGCTGTATTGTTGCCCTGTTTTCTTTGCCTTTTGTTTTACGGGAGATTTTCTATTTTTTTACTTGAAATTAACTTTTCTTTACCATAAACGCAACTTATACACATGAAAAGCGTTGGATCACTCTTATTGTACACTTGCAATTCCTTTTTCATACTAAAAGGTGTACATCACATAATTTGTTTTTGTGTTTCTTCAACTTGAAACACTTTATTGTTTGTTCCAATGTGAATGTGCTTAACTTTCTGTATCGCTTCACAAACACCCACCCGGTACGATAAATAATTTAAGGTGCAGTAAATATTTGAAATTGAACTTTTAACAGTTTCACTTGGAGTGCGAGGTTTTGAGAGTTTCCTGCGACACCGCCGTTTCCGAACGACGATTTGCAAATGCGGCAACTGGACGGTTGTGTGCCGAACGTTCGTTCGCTCCAGCTGAGCCGATTATGCTAAAGGTGCCTTTACACGGGAATCAGAGCGTTAGTGTGTATTCTGGGGCGAAGTAAAGTTTTGTTTTGTGAAGCGTATATTTCAATTGAAACTTTGAAAAGCAGTTAATCATGGAGGAAAATGAATTTGATTTGCTTGCTTCTATTCGAAATGGTATGAGAGGTCAAATTATGTAGTACTAGTTGCTGTAATAAATTTCCTAGAAATTTTAACTAAAATAGAGTTCATTCTATCCGATATGGCCGTGCACCCATCACTATATGTCTAACCAAAACCGAATGCATACGAACGCAATCCGAACGAACGCGTGTTGCATTTGGTCGTTTTTGCAATGTGTTATTATGCCGCTCGATATTTTCATGGAATTTGAAACATTTCTAGATGTGTTCAAAATTATGCTGTGGGTCGAATTGCTTTAATTACATTTTTTCACACATGATTGAAACAGTAGCAAACTTTATAACTATCAAAGTTATCCCTGAAATCATGTATCACATATTATCGTGTTCGAATCTAGTTTAAACTATTTTTTTTTTATACAAAAAAGCTACCCGTTCGTGTTGTAAAGTAACTAGTTCAGTAGTAGACCGGACGCGTGCCGGATAATCAATTTTTACAGATAATCTGCCCATGTTAATATAAAAGCTTATATTTGTAAACCTAGTGTTGATTTTATAGGGATAAGTGTACTATAAATTCGGTTACATATTTTTCTATTAGATAGGGGTCATAAATCACTTATCTAACCTTAAACATACAAAAAATATCGATTTATGTATCTTAACACTGAGTAGTTTTTGTCTTAACTTGATTTAACCATGTGGTAGTGGGCATTTTTCTTCTGGAGCTGCTAAATTGTTGGGTCACGGATAATCCGCCTCCCTTGTTAATCAGCCCCCGGATAATCGACGTTCTACTGTATTTGTATATTTATGGTTATATAAGTGATTTATAACCTCTACTTAGTTAAAAAACATATTACAGAATTGATAATTAACTCATGGTCATAAAATCTACGCTAGGATTACAAATATAAGCTTTTATATTAACAGGGGTCGATTATCCGTGCAAGTCGATTATCCGGGATGCGTCCGCTCGCGACTACCCCGGATAATCGAAGTTTTGCTGCTCATTGTTTCACTTTTATTTTAATCTATAACAATAATGTATACCATTTAAAAGATGTTTGTCATGCCGAGCGAAATCGGAAAATCCCTTTATATCAAATTTATTAATTAACTAGTTTTACACAAAAATGAAAAATTAGTTCAGTGAACACACCGTGGACACGGCACTTTCGCTGCTCACGTTATGTTCGAGCAGTTTTATCTGTGACGTCGAGCAGTTCAGCGGGGCAGTTGTCAAAATAGCGTTCGAGCTGTCATAGTTGAAATCCGAATCGTAACGTTTTGTTTGTTTGCGCTTGTGAATGGTTTCTCTTTTTACATTTGCCAACTTCATAATTGCTTTATCGTGTAAAAGCAGAATAGGCAGTAAAAATTCAGCTCGAAGCATTAGAGAAGTACAATTTCTGTGCTCACCTCATTCCCACGTGCTGTTTCTAACCATAATGAGCCCAGGACGCTCATCCGAGATGTCGTACATCGTGGAGTTCAACAGCCACATACAATCGTATTTCATCAGCAGCACATACGGGAACGAAACCCTGGTTAACCGCTGTTTGGAAGTAAGCATTTTCACGTTCAGTTTTACAAAGATGCAAACATTTCAGTATATTCTCTTTTCCTCTTGCCGTAGCAACTAGCTGGCGTCGGTGCCGACAGCAAACCGTTCGATGTGTCCGTGTACGAGTGTAACATATTCTTTGTTAACCTACACAAACTTCTGAACTACAGCATGAAGAAAACGAATCTGCTATGGTCCGTGGTGGCGGTTCTCGAGCTTGCCGTGAACGATGACGAAACTCGAATCGCTCTAGTGGACAAATTTCGATTCCTTCCGGTCATTTCCCTGCTTCTGCTGGAAGTGCACACACCGGATCAGCAGAAGCGAGTGCTTTCGCTTCTGCACCACCTATCCTACGGAGCATCGACCGATGGACAGGAAATGTTTATCGAACGCTTGATCCAGAAGTTACTCACGCTGATCGAACAAAACTACGAAAAGCAGGAGCGCTGCGAGGTGGCACAGCTTGCCCTTTCCATCCTTGTGAACCTGTGCCACCGGGACCTCTCGACCACGTTTGTGCTAACGAGAAACACAAACATCTCTGGATTTTGCAAGCAGATTAAAAAGTTTGGCCTACTCGCATGCAAAATGTACATCATTCTGGAGCAGAATGACTACATGAAGGAGGTTGATTTGCACTATCTGCTGCGTATGAGCTTTGAAGAGGTACGGTTAATGCTGGCCTCGAAGAACAGTTTTAGCTTGCGGCATGTGGTGGACTTTTTGCGCTACGTTCGTACCCTGACCGGATCGCGGGAAGGTGACCCGGCCAAAGCGGCCGTTACGGACGAATACTTCCAGCGCGATCTGAAAGAGTTTCTACAGGAGATTGAAAAGCATTGGTCAAATCGAACCGCTACTCCCGAAAATGAACCCGAGGGACGGAGGAAAAGGGCAAAGCAAAAAGTGGAATTAAAAAAGGACCGTACGAGCGACGGACTGTTTGAGATTCTGGAATGTATCGTGTTACTTAAACCGGATGATAAGGAACTACACAGAAAGATCTGCGAGTTTGGTCCACTGAAGCTTATTAACAACGCGCGGGATGATTGCTCTAAAGCGGTCGACCTGTTGCGCACGATACTGGAAAAGAACCCAACGGATGCGGTGTTCGCTGAGGAGTGTAAAACCGTCCTAGCACCGTTGATGAGCTCGATTGCCAATAATGACGATGAGAGGCTAGCAATTGCGTTCGCCAAACTGTTAACCTCAATCGGGAAAGCGCTGAACGCGGTGGACGATCCCATGAACGAGGTGGCAGAACAATTGTACCAGCATCTTTTCGGCAGCGTGTTGGCTCATACGCGCGAGTGCGCCACATTCGACTACTCGCTTGCGGATGGCCCCGTTCGGGTGTATCTGTGGGCGCTGCATACGTTTAACGAGTTGGCAAACCTCTGCCCAACGCACTGGTACGCAAAGTTGACAAACTTGCTGAAACAGAAACCTATCCAGTTTCTAATCGCAAAAGGTTTAACTGGTGGTAGTGATGTGGAATTACTGGAAGCTCTGCTGCACGTTGCTGCCTCATCGGAATTTCCCAAGCAAGATGTTGCGCGGATGATCGATATGTTAAAAGCCAATGTGCCAGCGTTAGAAAACGGCCAAGGCAGGGTTCCATTTTCCCCGGTAAGTGGGAGTGTACAAAATATTCAACCACCTACAGGATACACGTTCATCCGATCGCTTAGCAGAGATTTGCAGGAGCGAATCGATCAGGCTGTAGTACAAATGCAGGATGCAAAAGCAGCGGGGTTAATCAACGATGTAGAAAAATCAGAACTGGTGGAGTTTTACACATACAAGATCAATATGCAAACGAGCTTGATGAACGATTTGCGCAACAGTTTAGAAGGGACGACCGCACAAATAACGACACTGATGCACCAAAATCAACTGCTAATGGCGGAGATTGACAAGAATCAGAAGAGAAGCCTTCCCCTGTTGCTGAAAGAATCGGCGTATGTTTAAAACATAGTTTTTATTGAAGAACATTTTCATATAAATTTACAAAAACACAACTTCTCGAACTTGGTTTTTAGGTTGCAAAACGAAAACCGTCTCCTCGAGCGCGAACTGGTACAGATGAAATCGGCCGCAGCAACGTATGATAAGAAAACGAGCCAGATGAAGCAAGAGCTCGCCGAGTATATTAAAAAGTATGGCGAAAAGAGTCAAAAGTGTTCCGCGCTGGTGAAAGAGATTGAACATTTGCGTACTCGTGACGATAATTACGAGAAGGAGAACAGGCGTCTGCAGCAGGAGTTGGCCGCAATGGTACGTTTGTAGACAGAGGGGCGATTTTATTCTATTCAAAAATAATTATTCGTTATCTTTTTTTTCAATAAGACGAAAAATCGTGACGACGCCCGTAAGCTGCTGAAACTGGGAGAGGAAGACCGACAAAAGCTGTCGGAACAGCGGGAGGCCGAGCGGAAGCAGTACGAGTGTAAGATAAGGGAACGGGAACGAGACATTTCCAAGCGCAACGATTTAATTCAACAGTTGGAGCAAACGCTCGTCCAGCGGGACAGTACGATCGAAACGCTTGAAACCGATGGGAAGGATTTGCGGGAAAAGCTTAAGGAACGAGAAGAACGTATCACGCAAGTCGAGGCGGAGTTGAAAGAGAACGAAAAGATACAGCAGGCGATCTATAGCTTAATGAACAAGAACAAAAAGTAAGGGACGTGCCTCTGCTTTCGGGGGTGAAGAAAGTGGCCTGCGCAAGCAATGTAACTCATAAAGGTTAGTGGGATTTTTAATTGTACTTTAAGATATGTTCCGTTTGCTAACTATCATAACGTTCGTGTATTTATTTTAAAGCTGACTTTATTAGAATCACCTTTCCACATCCTCTTAACGCCGGTTTCAGATTGCGTAGAAAATTGTCCTAAAACTGTGCGCATAAAACAATGTAAAGGTAAGCCAAAGATTCGCCGGTTTCCTAAAGAGTGTCCTTGTTAACGATCTCGATCAGCTCCGGGTTGGAGAGCATGGTTTGATGCGTTCCATCGATTAATTTCACAATGAAGGACGCGACGGTAAACTCGCTCAGCCCGTAATCCTCCTCGATGTCGACGATATTTGATGAGCGTACGAGAACGAGTGACGATTTGATCTTTTCCTTCGGTTCTGTGCTCATGTTCATTGCCGCTTTAAGACGATAGAACAGCACTCGCATCATTTTCCGTCCGTACTCTTCTGAAAAGGGATTTGACTCACGGGCAAGCTCCATAAGTTTTTCAACCCGTTCCGGGTACGTTGGCTGATCTATAATTTGTTGCAAAACATCTTGTGTAGCTGTGGGAAAAATGAAAGACATCACTAACGAGAGAATGGCCATTTGAAGATGTTCATCGTCATAGCCCGACAAATGATGGCTAGCGAAGCGCTGAAGGTACAACGGTGAGCCATCGATGAGCATTAGTTTGCCGTGGAGTGATCGTGCCTCAAGACGTTTTACGATCTCGAGCGCCAGGAGCGATCCGAAGGAGTATCCGATGACCAGGAACTGTTCCGCCTTCGCGAAGACTGTTTCAAACATTTCCTCAAACACAGCGTCGACCATACCGGGGATGGTCTGCTCTTCGCTCGCCTTGGCAAAGGTCTGCAGCACGAAGGTAGGAGCGTTTATCTCGGAAGCGATCTTCGTCCACGTTGGGCTGGAAACGCTTTCAATTCCCGGTATGATCAACACAGGTCGATCGTACTCGAGATCGTTACACTTGGATGGCAATCGCAGAACGGTGTGATGGCTGGCGGCCTCATCACCGAAGCTGGCCAGCAAATCTTGAAGTAGCAGCTGTTGTGTAGCAATCACAGTGGCTTCGCTCTCGACCTTCGCATCGACAAGCTTCTGCAGCTTGGAGAAGGTGAGTGTACGAAGATCCTGAGGCGTCAAGATGATGTCGAAATCACGCTCAAGCACCTGCCGGATCTCGACGGCCATGAGTGAATCCATGCCGATATCAGCGAGGGTACTTTCCACCGAGACGGACTTCATGTCACGAATGTTCATGATGTTCATGACGGCCTCGATGATGTTCTTAGCACCACCGCTAGAGCTACGCTTCTCTGCCACCACCATACTGGCCACGATAGGCTCGGAAGCTGTGAGCAGCTGATCCAGCACCTGGATACATGAGGAAAGGCGCTGCTGCAGTGTTCCACCGATCTCCATATCGATCTTGTCCTCCTGCATGTCGGCAACGATACCGACCTCGCCAATCGCTCCCCATTGGATGGCTTTCCCAGGCTGTCCCTGAGCGACCCGATGCTCGATGATCCGTTCCATGATGGAGTTGGCCATACCGTAGTTGGACTGGCCAGCGTTTCCACGACCACATGAGACGCTGGAGAAGACGACGAAGTGCTTCAGCATGGGACACAGCTCTCTGCTGAGACGATCGAGATGGTGTGTAGCGGTGGCCTTGGGAGCCAAACACTCAGCGAACTTATCCACGGATTGGTTTTCGATGATAGCGTCTCGAAGTTGTACAGCGAGATTGAAGATACCAGCGATGGGACCCATTTGGATTGCTTGTTGAAGGAGACGACGACAACCGGCCTCGGTAGAAATGTCTTCTGTGGAGATAACCACTTGAACTCCATAAGTGTGCCATGTGCTAAAGAAAGAGAAGATGTCGAGAGTTAGTGGAGAGTAATGTCATATCGTATAAGTCCATTGTACTCACTGGATACGGTACTGCTGATAGGGTTTGGTGATGCCTCTACTTGAGCTCAGTAGTAGCCTACGGCAGCCACGAATAATGAGCCAGTCGGCCAGCTCGAGTCCGAATCCTCCAAGCCCACCAGCAATGACAAAGCTTTGCTCGGGGTTACAGTAGACCCTTGGAAGATACGATATCGGCACGGAGGCGATATCGTCCTCGTTATCCCGTATCTTGAGTAGAACCTTTCCGATATGTTTGGCCGTAGCAAGATGGCGGAAGGCTTGCTCGATCTCGTGCGCCTGGAAGATGGTTGTAGGAAGCGGTTGTATGATACCCTTGGCTATATCCTTCATGATAAGGGAATTCAACTCTTTCATGAGATTTGGCTTCTCTTGTAACATCAAATCGACGAGAACGGCGGTAAAGGTGATCCCTTTGTGGAAGAGCGCCATTGCTAGTTTAGAATCCTTCATCATGTCGTACTTTCCGATCTCAAGGAAATGTCCTCCCTTGGCCAGACAACGGATAGAAGCCTGTAGTTTTTCCTCGGAGAGAGAGTTGAGTACAAAGTCAACGCCGCGGCCATTGGTACGTTCCTTGATGAGAGTTTCGAAGGAGATGTCTCTGGAGTTTCCAATGTTGTTAGGATTGAGGTCAGGGAAGTAGCTCAGAAGGAACTCTCGCTTCTCCTTGGTACTGACGGTTGTGAAGACCTTAAGCCCGTAGGCTAGACAAACACGAATGGCGGCCAGACCGATGCCTCCGGTGCCAGCATGTATGAGAATAGAGTTTCCTTTACGAATACGAGAGCAAATGAAGAACGAGGCATATACCGTTGCGTACACAGTAGGAATAGTAGCCGCTTGCTCTAGAGATAAATGATCGGGGACATCCAACGTGAACAGAGGATCTGTTTCAATCATCGTCGCCATGGATCCAGCAGATATGATGCCCATTACACGTTTCCCAGTGGTAGTGACACCGGAGTATTCAAAACCGAGCACACACTCTTGCTGCAGTCGATCGGTGCAGAATGTTTCTACCGTAAGCCTGCCGGTTGCAATCATGACATCTTTGAAGTTCAAAGAGCTATATGCAACTCTTGCCACTGGACGACAAGCGGCTTGTTCACTCAGTGGACCAACCATCCAAGTGAATGAGGACAGATCACCAGGCTTGATGCAGTTTGCAAAGCAATGATTGGTAGTTGGCTCGGTACGCGGCTCTTGCGGTAGCTTGAAATGACGATAAGATCCCCATTGTCCGTTACGATAGACATTGATCGCCAACCCGAGTTCAATTTGATTTTTGTAGAAGGTATTGGAAGGATCGAACGGAGGAGCGTTGGGATCATCGACGAAGAAGCAGGAAACGGGCTGAATGTTGGGCTCCTTTCTAATGCAGTTGACCAATCCAATAATGCCCGAGGAAGGATCATTTTGGGAGTAAAGAATGATGGGCTTGGTTTTGACTTCTTGTTTCAACCCCAACAGCCAGTCATGGTTGTTATCGTTGGATGATATCTTGATAACATGAGCATCGACGGAAGTATTCATGGCGGACTTCTTTTGCTGAAGAAGCAGGAAGGTCTCACCATCAATCGGCATAGTGCTTACAAGCTGCAGTCGTCTATGGTTGTCCTGAAGACGGTATCCTTGAGACTCCCGTAGTAGAATAAAACCTTGATCGGATAGACAGTTGATAGCATCTGAAATGAATTCATCATCGGCGAAGAGGTTCTCACAGATAAGCAGAAGTACGTTACGTTGCTTCATGAGTTTCTCCTCGGTGATCGTGACGTTTGGAATGGGCTCAGGCTTTGCATTGGAGAGTAGTGTAAGGTGAGCCTTGACCAAGGGTAAATCACCGATAGCATCACCGAAGAGGGAAATGATTGGATCTCTTGTCTGAGAATGAATTTCCGTGACTGCGAAGAAGATGGTAACTTGGTTCTCGAGGATCGTTTGTACAATGGTAGAAACAGCTTCCGCCGGTTGCATTGTGTGTTGGGGATAGTAAGGAAGGAACTTGTAACTCTCAAGCACAGGCACACCGGGCGGTAAACGACGAGCGACAGTACTTGCATTGAGGCCACGAATCTCGATGCCACTGCTTTGTAACAAGTTCAGATCGGAATCAAAGCACACGTCGTAGTACGGAACACCTTGTTCGTTGACTTGGAGCGACGTCTTTTGCTGTACCGGATCGATTTTGATCGTTTGAATGCATATAGGGATCATGAGCGATCGCGTGTCTACGGCAATGATTGCCACCTGGAGCATACAGTCCAGAAGTGCCGTCCAGTTTCCTAGCGATTCAATTTTTGCGTGCGATCCGTCAGCCGCCGACTCCATGACGGACTTAAAGAATCCACCATACTGGTACCCTCGCAGCCGAAGTTCTTTGTAGAAGTCTTTCGTCGGTAGTGTTACGGCAGCGGTGTTTCGTAGCTCGATCGGATGCCGTTTAAAGTTGTGAAGCCGTTGAATGCAACCCCGAACGACCAGCGTTGTACCCTCGGTCACCTCAAAGTGTCCGCTGATGTCATTGATTTCAATGAAAAGCGTGATGGTTTGACCACTGGTGATGGTAGTGGCGCGTAGAAACTCAACCTCCGTAAACTCAACAGCCACCTCGTTCGGGATGGTTCCGGTTTTGCTGGTGAAGGAATCCCACACGAGGTACAGGTATTCCGTGGCAGGTATTAACACCCTACCATCGATGCAATGTCCGGCAATGTATTCCTGTTCGGCGAGCGTCACACGGTACTCGTTAGAGCCTTTGCACATCATCTTGTTCGTTTGAAAGTTGGCCACATGCCAATCGGCGGAGTGATTCCAGCGGATGAGGGGCGCAATCATCGGAGTTTGCAAAGAGACTGGGAATAAGATCTTCGGGTATAGATCTAACAGTTGGCAGTGTTGTCCATGGAGGAATGCGCTAGAATGTATCAAATAGTAAACCATTAGTTAAATCAGTTGTATCTCCAACACAAAATATTGTATACTCTCCCTACCGTCCAATAGAGGCCAGAAAACTGTTCACAAGGGTGTCGGTGGACTGAATGGAAGGAAGTGGCTGCAGCACAATCGCATCGCTGTCGATTTTGTTGAACATCTGAGCCGATCTTTTAGGATCGTAGATACGGAACGACAGCACCGATGTGGCCGTCTTCCACTTGTCTGTAGCTTTCGTAAAAAGAAAAGATTGCAGTATAGAGGTCAGCTTGCTGTTCATGTCCTTGTCCGCAAGGATGTCGCGATAGTTAATGGTTTCCGGGTTGTGGTACGAGCCGAGCAACATTCCGTGCGTGAAAGCAACCCGCATGGCATCGGACAGTGTTAGTACACCGTCAATGTACGCGCACGTTATCTGTCCGATCGAGTAACCAGCATACTGATCAATCTTAATCCCAATAGCCTTAAGCACATGGTACACACTGATCTGTATAATCAACGTCCAGACGGCGCGCTGTAGAATAGTAGCATGTGGATCCTTACTGCAGATGCACTGGTACTCGGGTTCTTCCAGCACACCGAGACACTGCTCTACCGATTTCTTGAACGTTGGGAATTTCTCAAAAGTACGCACTGTCGTCTGCCATGCGTAGTCCATCTTCCCAAAAACGATCGCAAACTTGGGTAACTTTTTGGGCGCTTTCGCAAGGCTCTTCTGAATAATGGCAGCATTGCCATCGTTTGTACGACCCAGCAAAACATATCCATAGGAAGTCATCTTTGCGAGCGCCTTCCGTTGTATGTTGTGCGTCAATGCGTAAAGCTCAGGATCGAAGCGGTGTTTGGCGATTTCCTCCAGAAACTGATCAACTGCTTCGGCCGTACGGCCACTCCAAACCACCAGCCGGGGAAGGTCATCGCAGGAGTGCTCATTGAGCACTTTCGCTTTGGTATGAGCGTGCAGCAGTGCGTGAGCATTGGCACCTCCAAATCCGAACGAATTGACCGCCACGAGTGGACCTTCTAGTGGGGTTGCTTCATCCACCACCTTAAGGTGACCATTCAGCAAAGATGGTACGTCGGGTCGTGGCTCGGTGTAGTGAATGTTGGGTGGTATAATGTTCGTTTGCATCGCAATAATGCATTTAGTGAGCGAACACAGGCCAGCAGCGGGTTCCGAGTGTCCTATATTCGATTTGACCGATCCAACCAGCAGTGGTCCGGTTCTGTTTGGGCAGAACACCTTATCAATTGCATCACACTCCTCTGGATCACCCACCTTTGTACCGGTGCTGTGTGCTTCAACATAGCTGATGTCCTTCGGGTCATATGGCACTTCGGAGTAGAGTTCATCGAGCAGCTGCTTCTGTATCTTGTTCGAAGGGAAGGTAATACCCTCGAGCTTGTAACCGTCACAGTTGGTTTTGGTATTGACCACATGCGCGTAGATACGCTTGGCATCCTTCGCCTTCTGCAGTATGATGACCGCGTTGGCCTCGGAGCGGGAATATCCCGAGGCTTTCTTATCGAACGGACGACAGTACCCATCGGCAGCCAACACACCGAGCAGGGCGAACTGAAGGGTGTTGTACGGATGAAGCGTGAGATTAGTACTGGCCACGATGGCGGCATCACACTGTCCCTGCCGAATGGCCTTGCAGGCCCAATCGAGAGCGTACATTGAGCTGCTGCATGCCGTGTCTACCGACATGGCGGGTCCCTTAAGATCCAAAGTGTACGAAATCTTGAGCGCGGCCATGCTCCTTGTAACTCTGCAATGAAGACGGATGTTGCATGAGGCAATGCAGTATCGCTTTGGTTTTGTGGTACTAACCCAAGCATAATTTTGCTACAGGGCACATGATTTTTCTGGTATGTCCAGAATGTTTCCGTTTCCGCTATGGAAATGCCGACAAACACACCAGTCTTCGTACCCCGCAAGTCATCCAGATGAAGTCCCGCATCCATCACTGCTTCACAACAGTGCTCCAGTAGCATTCGGTGCTGGGGATCCATCGTATGCGCTTCCTTCATGCTACAGCCGAAAAAGTCCGCATCGAATTTCTCGAGATTGTTCAGCTTACCTAGACGCTTTGGTATGTCTGGATGTGTATGACGCCAGCGATCTTCCTTATCATCGACTAAGTCGACCTGTAGGGAAGATGGAAATAGATAGGGAGATTAAACTGCAAATAAACTGTAAAACTGGCATACAACCTTGCCATACAGGTTGTTGGCGAATTCTTGCACATTGTTCGATCGTGGAAATTTTCCCGATATACCCGAAATAACGATCGAGTTTTTCGATTCGATCGGCTCGACCGAAGCAGAACTGGCGATGGTCTTCATGGTTAACTGGTCAAATGCACACTGATGAGCTGGACGGGTTTAGTGAATTTGTTTTATATAGTTTGCATAAGTCATTTGCATTGAGCTGCATAATGTTCACTGTGTAATCAGTGCGCACCACGGGCAATTAGTACGGACATTAGCGTATTTTGTGTTTCATTTCAATCATTGTACTGGCAGCTATTTAACAAGGCAAATTTCTTGCATTGAGTAAAGCGAAGAGCTGTGCTGTGTATCGTGTACAGGTTTCCTCGCCCGATAAAAGTAATTAAAACATAGTTTGGCAAGCGAATAACCTTAAGCGAAAAAGGGACATGTGGTTATTTGAGCGGAAGGAATGGTTGTAAATTGCGTGAATTGGGTCAAAGGTTTGTTAATTTTGTGAGTTTAGGCGATTTCATACGGCAACAAGGCCTTGTGTCGATTTAATGCTTTACTTTATTTAGTTACTAGTAAAATCTGATCAATAGGAGCTATTTAAACATCGATTTCACAGTGTATCCTTGTTAATAATTTCCAGCAGTTCCATGTTTGAAAGCATGGTCTGATGCGTACCCTCGATGATTTTCACAATCATTGACGAATTGGTAAACTCGGTCAGTCCGTAGTCTTCCTCAATATCGTTTATAGTAGCCGAGCGAACCAGTACAAGGGGAGACTCTATCTTCTCCTTAACCTCTGTACTCATGTTCATGGCCGCCTTCAGACGGAAGAACAACACTCGCATCATCATGCGCGTGTAATCTTCCGAGAATGGATTGTTTTCACGACCGATGTCCAACATTTTAGTGACACGGTTTTCGTACGTCGCTTCACCCACGATGCTGCTAATAATTTCGTTTGACACCGAAGGTAATGCGAAAGACATCACTAACGAGAGAATGGCCATTTGAAGATGTTCATCGTCATAGCCCGACAAATGATGGCTAGCGAAGCGCTGAAGGTACAACGGTG
>KB671730.1:0-18492 GCA_000349105.1 Anopheles epiroticus
CCTGTGTCCTCTTACTGTTATGTGTCGCCAAATCAATTTGACGTGCGGTTTCTTCGAGCCTGGCAAGTCACGCGCTGAGTTGGTCAACCGTATTCGCCTCTTAAGCAACCATTAGTGTCCCTTAGTAAAACTATTTATTTGTAATTTTGTTTCGTTTTCGCCTCAATATTCGAGGGGACTCCATGTCCATCGAATCATTCAATAAAATAAATAAATAAAACATGATTACTTTGAATAAGTACATGAACATGAAAAATCGTCTACAAATCTGTGCAGAAAATTCGAAGTTATTATCATTAGTAGATCACGTCAACCTTTAGAATATATTTAAGACATCTCGAACAATATTCCGCCTCGCCCCTCTTGAATCCACGACCTTGGTGACAAGCATGAAAACAAAATTTATTTTGATCGGACACATTGAATACATAACATGCAGAGTAAACCAAATCCTTGGACCAATGATGAGGACATATAAGGAGTTTTATGACTCTATGTGCCTTAACTGTTTACTGTGCTATTGTGACGTCTGTTTTAGATTACAGCAGCGTTGTATGGTTTCCCCAACCAGTCAGCTCTATTAACCGTTTAGAAAGCTTAGAAAGCGCAAATTTACCAGATTTTCCATACGCCTTCTGCCCTGGCAGTATACGAGCAATTATGTCTTCTTCTAGGAAGCGAGAGTTCAGAAAATAGACGTAAGAACTCACTCAGCGTATTTTTGTATCGTTTCCTGCGAGATAAATTTTACTCATCTAGCATCCTAGCTCACATTAACATGGTTGATCCTCAAAGGAACCTCAGAACAAGTTTCCATTTTCGACTTGATTGCACACGAACTGATTACGGCCTTATAATTCCAGTATTAGCAATGTGTTGTGAACTAAATGTTTTAATTGAGCAGTTGTCGATTTTAGTATGTCGGTATCTTTGTTACTATAATTGCATACCCTTCGTCAATAGCTTTGTAAGGTATAGGTATATTATTCGTTATCGATGACTTGTGTAGACCTACTGTCCGACAAACTTGAAAGATGCATCGAGAAAGATAGACTGACTAAAATTTAAAGAATAAATTCAATACAGTTTGTTTACAAATAGTGTGATCATACGCATGTTCAACTATGAAAAATAAACGTGGCCATAATTCAAGCGAGAAATGCAACCCTGTATCTTATAGGGATTCGAATCATATAAGGGAATACTTGATCCATTCGGTGGAATGTTTCAAATGGTGAGTGGAACATTGCCACGTTGCTATGGAAGTTTGCAATCATATAGGAGAATCGTGCAAACAGTTAGGAGAATTGTTCAAATCGTCTATGGAATTTTGCAACCAGTTGTGGAATCGATGCCATTAATGCTTAAAACAGACGTGTTTATTGCTTTTGAAATGTTAAACGTATGATGCTAGTTTTTACACTTAATTGCAACATTCACTTTATTCATTGTTAATAATTTTAGTTTTACAATATTTTATAATTTATTTTTTTAGTTTTCAAATCGATAGCAATTATGATAAGAGCTAGTACTCCGAATATTAGCTCAAATCGATAGATATTATGAACGATGTTTTAAAGATAATGAAATGGTGAAGAGACCTGGTTTCAAGGCATGATGGAGATGCGTACTACGGCACCAAGCATATAATGCAAGGAAATGATGCTGTGAAGAGTTTATGAACGTGTTTGATATCCTTTCATCTATTAAAACATAGTCGAACAAACCAATTATATTTTAAAAAAGGAAATGAATTTTATAAATTTCTTCTTATTATATTTTAATTATGTGCAAAAACTGTAAAAAATAGATAAACATTTAAAAAAAAATAGTACGCGATTTTTAACAACGCTAACAGCATCTCTTCCACAACTGGTTGCAAAATTCCATTTTGGAATCAATTCCGGGCCTTCGCCGTTACCACTTTGACCATCGAGCAGACCTTTTTGATTTTAGCCTTGTCAATATCGGGTATTTTCTAATTTACTGATTTCGATCGGTTACAGTAAGATATTATCTTGACACTAATAACAATCTGCATGGTTATCTGCGTGATGTGCGTGTACGTTTAGTGTGAAACTATCGGTGTGACATTTCGCTTTGCGACCGCCCTATGGAGTCTTCCTGTCATCTTCAGCAGCAACGTTAGCGCTAATTAATAAAAAACACACACTTTTCGCTAAGCCAGGCATTATGCGCCGTACCCGGTTTGCCCATCGTCTACCCAGGGTCGCACGGATGACATCGGCAGGCAAACAAACAAACAAACAAACAAAACACACGCCCTGGCGCAACCGTTAGCGAAGCGGTAAATCGGATTCAGCATCGAAAGGAATTAGCGAAACCCAAGGGCTGGGCGCACTCAGCCACCGTTAATGGCAGGCAGTGAACGTGGCATCGGCCCAGTAATTGATTGACTTATGTCGCATCATTATCATCACGGTGGTGGCGGCCGGTTAGCGGTGAATGAGTGTGCCCGGAGCGCTCCAACCCGACCCGGTGTGTGTTTACGATCTCGTTTCTCGTGACTCTTGAGGTCCCGTGTGCCGGGGGCCCACCCGACAGCATAATGAGCATTAAATGTGAACGATTAAACAGCAGTAAATGCCAGTGCCGAGTGGCAGTCCCTGTGACACCGTCCTGGCAGGGAGCGCGCCCCGGGAGATCGTGGCCATGGGCTTCGATTTTTGTGTGTCACAGTCACCGAAGTCGCACAGTCGCCCGATTGTCCGGAAAACTCCAGGCAGGGTGGGAGGTAGATGTGGTGCCGGGTTGAAATTGCTCACGATAATCGCTGACCTCGCCGACCGTGTCTGTCGTCTTCGTGGCCGCCGTTTAGTAATGCTTCGATTTTGCATACAGATTGTACCACCCGATCGAACGAACGCTCCTGCACCCTTCCCAAAGCCAAGCGAAGGGCTGCTCATCATCAGGTGGAGCCGGCCAGGGCTGTGTGAAAAGCGTGCTCGCTCGGGCTGCACCGCTTACCCATGAGGATGAAAATTACGGTTCATTAGCAGACGCTAATCGCTGCTCGCTAGTGCTGGCTGGGCGGAAATCGACGCATTCTGCACTCGCAGAATTGTTCCATAATTCAAGAATTGAATGTCGGGCGGCAATTGCATCGTGGCGTTTACAATTGTGACCCATTGCTGCTGACTCGGACACGCAAATAAACGCTTCCGCGCTCGAACGGATCAAGGGGCGAGCCTGCACATGGTGCAAACAGTGTTTTGTCTCAATTATGTCGACATTTGCACAAATAAATATATGCATACGTCGGTTGGAACGTACCCGGCAAGAAAGTGGGGATCCAAGAAAAAAATTAAACGTCTTATGGGTTACGCATGAGTAGTGCAAGATTTTGTTTTATTGTCTGTGAGTAGAGTTAAGCAAAGTGCTGCTTTGACAAGGCATTATAATATGTAAAAACTTTTTCAAATCTTCCCGGTGCAATTTAAAAATTTGAAACCTGTATGATAATTTTTTTTTTTTATTCAGTAGTAACGGCGTGTGTGATAATTTATATAGTGAAAATTTTATTTAAATGATGTAATTCTCTCACATTATTATTATTTATTTAATTGGTTAAATCGTATTGTCAATGAGCTATTGAAACTACCTTTAGTCCTTTCTAAATATCCAACGATATTTAATTTCGAGACAAACTTACATCTAACGTTTATTAAGCTAAATATGGTTTAAGGTTTCTCGTAACAGAAGGTAATTGTGTGGTATTGTATTTTTTATTAGTTTTATTTTCAATTAAAATAATATTTTTTTTTTATTCGGTAGTAACGGACAGGCCGTATTATTAAATTAAAATAATATATCAATGTTTAAAATTTGACACTAGAGGTTTTAATTTATTTCATCTCATCTTTGGTGTCGATAAATGTTTTGCTTTAATGATTTTTTTTTCCTCAATCAAAACGAGTAGATATTCTGATAATATCTCTGAATGATAGTTTTTACCAATGTATTGCTTTTCGTAACTCTTCATATTGCGCATAGACAAGTTTACCTTCATTCAAAAGAGTTTTGATTGTTTTTTTACAAAAATTATCTTGTTAAAATATATTATACTTTAATTAAAAAGCCAAAAATTTGTTATACATTTAAACTATATATAAAGGGAAAGAACAACATATTAAACTACCAATGCTGATACTAAGCAAATACATACCGGCAAAAGAAACTTTGAATATAATATATAATATATTAGAGGAATTAAAATTCCTTCACAATTAATCCTAAAAATATGCAATATTGTCATTTAAATCAAATAAATTGTAAAATTTGTGTAGAAAATGTAGTGTAACATTTTATGTCATTCATAAAATTTTCTTGTTTGAAGGATGATGGTGATTATTGTAACAATTGTTTAGCAGATCTTGATCCAAATTTTTATGTTGTTTTTTTGTTCGTAGTAACGGACCGTATTACCTTGATTTTAATTTAGTGACAAAAGCTTTTGTAATGTTTTCTCCAGTGTTGTTATTGTAGAAAGGGAGCAGTGTGTACCTTTCTACACAAATTATCAAACTACACATTAACTAGTTTTCTTAAATGCATTATGTAATTGAATGCATTTGTAACAAGACAATTTAAATTGGAAAATTATGTCGGATGATTTTCTCAGTGCTTTTTAGGATGCTAACCTGAAGAATTATTTACATGCATAACACGACCAAACCATTAAAATGAATGTCTCTATTACAGATTAACCAATGTTTGATTTAATTAGGCCAAGTAACAACGTCTTACACCAAGCATATAAACATCCTTATTAACTAACGTGCGCCCTACAATGCCACGAAATAGCTTCACACGTTTTCTGTCCACGTTTTCACTTCGATTGATAATTGTTTCAAACGATTGCACCAAATTCGTTCAATAGCCGCTTATCAAACGTACCGTCATCTTTAAATGGTGAAGGAATTACATTTTACAGCGCCTGTGCGGTGGAATGCTTACGAAGCTGCTGTCTAGGCACGGACAGAGGCTCCAATTAAGCATGCTGTGTCGTTAATGCTTTCGCCTTGATAACAGTCGCAAATTAGTGGCATGAAGGTCTCCAACGCTGGGGTGTCGCTGTGCGTGTGTCGTACGGTTGGTATGCTAATTAATTCCACAGTCGATTAGTGCTGCTCTGTGCGTTGACCAGTGCGTTGGAAAGGATTCGATCTGGAAGGTGGCTGTATTTGCTTGCGCACACATTACGCAATACTGTAATGCGAACGATACGAGAAAATGTACAAGTAGCTAGGAAAATGGCACGCAAAAAAAGGGGTATTTGCGCGAAGCGAGCAGGACTTTGAAGTGGCGTGTCCTGTGGTCGTCTTAGAATACGAGTCTCTAATGGCGCTGCAATGGTAGCAAGTAGCAATTACGTGCGTTGCACGCTTAATTTCATCAGGTGGTTTTGCCTTTGGTAGCTTTACTTCCGGTCGCTCGTTTGTGCAGCCTTTGAAACTCTCCCTGGGAGGAAAGGGAATAATAAGGTCTAGACAAATCGAATTTTAATTCCTTGGTGAAGCTAGCCTTGTTACGTTACGCATCTGGGAAGGTGGCGCACGGTCCAAATGAGAGGGCATTTAAGTAAGTTAGTAATTACAACACATTAGCGAAATTGAATGTTCTGGGTGGAAGAACCTAGCGCGCTTAGTATTCAACGATGCATTTTGTTGGAGTTTCTTGGAAAGTTGGTTTCCAACTCCTAAAGCATATTGTGGTTTAGTGGTGATATCTAGGTCTGAACAATCCCATACCAACGCTAAAGTGGTATAGAAAGGCAATAAAAAATCATCTCCATATAGATTGGCCGCTTTTAATTAATAAAAAAAAATATGATAATTTCTCACTGGCGTACCAAAAGTGCATGATTATTAGTAAGTGCCTTTGTAGCGAGAGAATACATTTGGCAGGATAGCTATAAATTGAAATATTTTTTTTTTCTACAGCTCGGTGACAGTGCAAACCTCATAGCACTCCAATCTAGACCACATTTCTCTCCGTTGGTCAAAGCGTTTTTCTTTCGCACCCATCCAACTTGCGGCTGAAGTGAATTACTTATCGGTGTTCCGGTATCCTTTTAACGTTCTCCCAAAAACAAAACAAAATGTCTGTATCAGTCGTGGTTTTGGAAAACGTTTTTTGAAAGACGAAATGAAACTGTTTTAAATTCATTTGAACTATTCCCGGGAGCAATTTGCATACCCCACAATCAGTGGGAAATGTTTTTTGAATTACATTACACTAGTGCAGTAATTAGCGATATCGTTAATGGTTTATTACCGTACTGAATGTTCGGTTGGCTGATGGTAGACGGAAGTAATCGAGTTTCTTTTATATGATGGTAGTTGCACAAAATCATGTTCTCTTAAGTAAATTCCTATTTTCAATTAGAAAAAGCATTCGCTTTTTCACTGCTGATGTATCGTTTGTAGAAATAAGTGCAAATATATATATATTTTGTTGTTTTTTTTCGGTTAATTTAGAAGCATGTTTTGTAAACACTCGTGTAATTTTGATAAAGATTTATTAAACAAGTTAACACAATTTATCATTTATTCCTTAGTTAATTTCAGGCCATGGAAAATGCTTACGTGCATCCAAACAATTTTAATTACTGCTTATTAACATATGTTGGTCAATATATAAAATTTACTTTAGACTTCTTCATTATTAATTGTATCATGACCTTAAAGGATGTATTGTATAGTTGCATGTAAATTCAATGCGTAATATAACTGAAACTGCATGAGTCTGAGCCTCTGTTTCAAATTCTCAACGTATGAGAGGTTCAGTGGGACTCAGGAGGCCTTGAGAAATATAGGATCAGAAACACTCATACAAAATGAGACTGTGTTCTTATCACAGGGTGTGTTTACTTTTACCTTTGAGTAGGACGAACATTAATTAAACCGCCTGACAAGCAATTGTACCACATATTTTGTGCTGCAAGGCCTTAAATCGCATTTTTCAAGGAAAATTATTTCTTCCGAATGACAAACAGGTTTAAAATTGGAGCCGTTCGGAAGCTTATTAATGCTTACCGAAGTTTAAGTGAGTGTGACATCTTTCTTGAAGATGATAAAGTAGAGTAAGCCAATGGTACATCCCTCACACATATTCGAATCGCTTGATGTTTTATTAAATAATTGCTGTTTTCTGTCCAAGACAACCGATATCGAGGACGGTCTGCCCAATATTTACTGCAGTAAAAGGGTTCTGAGCTTTTTGGTACTTTTGAAATTTACTTAAATATTGTGAGTATGATAAAAAGAAGTCTAGGGCATCGTCACCATCAAGCACATGGGTTATAGTTTAAGAACTCTACCAGGATTGCTGTAGGAGACAGATTTAGCTACGATACATGTAGAGACTGGTTTGAATGACCAGTGCAGACACCAAGTAATGGTTTGTGCAGCACAAGTTCTAAGACCATAGCGACACTCAAAAATGCCTTTCTTAAAAATTCAAATCATTCATGATTTATAAAATTTCCCTGGGAAGTTATCGATGATAAAACGAATAATAAACATATTATGGTGAGTGTAGGTATGCCGTTTTAAAAAGTTTTCATACAGTTTTTGAAATGCCGTCGCATCAATTATCGCACGAAAGTATAATAAGGGGCTAAAATATACAACAACAACATCAATAACAGTACAGATTTCGTCCATCAGATCAGAGAATAGCTGCCCATAATTTAATTTAGCTCAACCTGTCATTTTGTGTCTTTGTATAAATTGAAAAAACAAAACAAATTTTGTGTTTATTTGTTACTTGAAAAACCCAAGGCCCGTCGTCGGTTCGAGTCTCATTCGGACCGCTGCCGTACCCCATACGCAGGATTGACAATCTTGTTATGGGAACACTTAATCACTATCCCCCATACGCAGGATCAACAATCTTGATATGGATGGGTGTTACACTAAGTCCACGGATAGAGCTTAAAGCACATTAGTGCTCTGGTTAGGCCTTGACCCCACAGGGGTTGTTGTGCCACCTACGAAGGAGAAGAATCTTTCAAATATCAATTTTATTCGATATTATTTGTAGTGATACATCAATACAAAATAAAAACACATTAATGAAGAGAGCAGCATAAACATAGACATTTGAGCGAAAAAAGATTTCCTCTATGCTTCAAATCGATGAAAACCTCAAAGATATGCTCCTTAAAATTCAACTAAGCTGCAAACCCACACTCATCCAATATAAGAGCCCACCCAGCAATCGGATCTTCTATATTTTGAAACACAATCTTTGTCACCTTCGTAATGGCCCAACCAATGGCTTTGCAAATTTCGAAATGATTGTCCCTGAGCAAAGCTTTATAGCCTGCACGAGGCCTACAACTGCCAGCTATATGAAAGATATACGAGGTAAAACAGAAAACATAGAGCATAGTAAAAAAAAAATCAGGGTTAGCTGAACACCCCACGCTATCAGTTGTCAAAAGGGAAAAGCATTTCCCTCCGTTGAGGGTTTCCTTTCCAGCGGAATGGCTTTTCCGATCCCGCCAGCGCACCTATCAGGGTGAAGACATCTCCATCCAGACATCTTCCAGAATCCACCAAGTGTCTTGTTTTCCTATTTTTATAGCATCCCTGCGGCCTCACGTCCTCAGGCTTTTGTTCCGTCGTCGCTTCGTCGCGAAACGGTCGTGTCATTCGCGGATAATAGGCCTGCGGTCTTATCAACGCACCGCTCGTCTTTTGTAAACACACTTTTTTATGGATCGGTGTTTTATTACTACTCCCGCGTCTCATCTGCATGCGGCGTACGGTGCGGTACAGTCGGTGGCCAAGCTGCCTCGCAGCTCTGCCTCTGGGAAGGTTGGCTTTCTTGAACGGGCGTGGAAGATTCATTGGCTCTTTGCACGCCTGGCCGGAGGAGGCTTCGTCGGCAGAACGGGCTGCAAACGGCAACCATAAGTCGATGGCAAAATTTATGCTTCTTGCCGCTGGTTGGCCGACGAAACACATCAACGGTTAGATCGTTCCGATGGATTGTGTGATGAGCTCAAACCAGTCTGCATTGGCGTTGCCATCTCATTGATAGCGTTATCCTGCGGTAGAGAGTAAACAAACGATCCACAAGTGCGGCCGGATCCGTGAGCCAATTGAACCCGCTGGCCCAGGAAGGGGAGAAGACAGGCCCAAAACGGAGGCTTCTTATCACTTGCCAGGCTTAGAGAGAACAGCTTCCGCTTTTGGTAAACCTGCAAAGGAACAACAGCGAATGCATGGCAAGATGCAAAAGAATGGAATGATCCAATCGTGCCTTATTTCCCTTGCTGTGACAGTGCTCCCTACTGTGTTCGTAGATGAAAGGTTGTTGGTTTTTTTCCCGTGCGTGAAGCTGTGCTTCCCACTGCCGTTGTTTGGTCGTTATTCAGAGTGACTCACATAAAAAATGTTATTTAAATGCAAATAATAATAAAATCTAAACCAAAATTGCTACACTGCCCCGCCGAAATCGTGCGACCTGGTGCTGAAGCTTGCAGGCTTCTGTGTGTACGGTTGCGTGTGCGCTACTCCTTCGGTGGTGGTATGCCTTTAGGGACACAAACAACATCACGCTTGTGCATTGTCGTCCTTGGTTGCTAGCGGCGCGTTACCTCCACCATAAGAAGAGCAGACACAAAATGCATGACGAGGATGATGATGTGTATGGGATGGACGGATAAAGCGCAGTGTTTTTATTTTGTTTTTCTCCCAGCAGAGATGAAAGGCACAAGATTTCTTGTGGTGCCGTCGGACCGGAGTGCAAGGTGTTTGTGTATTTATAGAGCAATAAAAATTAAAATTATGTTTTTACGATCTGCTGCATTCATTCAGCCGCATTGCCTGATACCAATAGAGGAGGGAAACATCGTTCAAGGTACAAGTGTGTTTGTGATACAAAAAAAAAAGAGTTTCAACATTTTTCAGAAACACGGAAACTTACATAACAATGTTAATATGGTAATATACAATATTTTTCTAGAAAATATCAAACCTATGAGCTTGAAGGAATCAGCTATATTCAATGTACAATCTTAATACATTCAAAAAGATTCGAATAAAAAAAAGAAATCGTTCATTACTCTACTCAAACATTACTCACATAAGTTAAAATAGATAAAAAATAAAAACATTAAAAATACCACCAAAACTATGTCCATGGATAAGAACTTTAATTTAAAAGGTAAAATATAGAAGAGTTTATTTAAATGATGATGATCTTATATATAATATAATATTTAAATATGACACATTATTTGTTTGCTTCTTGTAGTGCTGCCATCAATTTTAAAATTTAAAGCGATTGCTTACAACTCGCTTTTGATGGTTTTGCAGAGACTAGTTTACTCATTTTCCTCAATTGTCGAGAAAGTGAATAGAAAGGAAACAACTTTTTTTTCAAAGCTTTTTCACATCCTGAAGTTGGTATTAAGTCTTGAGTATTCTTTATTAAATTTTATGAAACATTATTGGTGCAATTTCATTTATTCATGCCGAAACATTTGTACAAGACTTTAACATCGTTTTGCACGCATGTTTACATCTTATTTTTATTGTGTTTGTTATCTTTTATTTTCAATACATTTTATATCTTTTTTTTTTATTCAGTAGTAACGGCCAGGCCGTATTGCTAATACATTTTATTTCTCATATCATAAATTCATAAATTAAAAGAAAAGTTCGAACACTTCCCATCTTATAGACTAGTGTCGAGGACGCAATATAATTGACAAGATATTTTTTAATGTTTCTTTTACGTTGAGTAAGTCACTCTTCATTTATCAATATTAAAATTCATAAAGCTTTATAAAATGTTTGCAACATTTGCTCACCCGAATTGTTTAGCATGCAGTGGTAGATTTATAACCCGATTTATTCTTTCATCAAATTGCCTAGATACACATTCACTAGAGTCAGGGAGTTAGTTTTTGTTTTATTCATAGTAAGTGTAAGCTTTTCTGCATTATTTTGAGGGTCATTGACTAAATTTTAGCCCTGTTTTTACACCATTTATAAGATTTTTCTGAAGTCGATGTAAATAAAGTAAGATATACATACTAAAATGTACGTACTAAAATCATCAACATTCCAAAACATTTGATTCTTGAAGCCTCAATATTTATATATTTACATATCGTTTCGCGGTTTTCGCCTGTTGCAACAAACTCCGAAAAAGTTCACAGACTCGCGCCGTCATCTTTCAATCTATTGTCCTGGCCTTGACGCCTCTACCCCATCTCATTTTGAGCCCACCAAGCCTCTTCTGCCGATGTGGACGGCCATTTAAAGAGGACTTTACGGGCTGGGTCGTCTGGGTCCATGCGTATAACATGGCCAGCCCACCGGAGCCGGGCGAGCTTAATACGCTGCACAACGGAGAGATCTTTGTACAGCTCGTACAGCTCGTCGTTGTATCGGCTCCTCCATCTTCCTCTTCCTGAGCATTATCCAAGCCGAGGTCTTCTGCCGCCTGCTCGATCCTTTGGTAGGCATCCGCCACATAGGAGAGCCGCCGAACAATGATGTCTATGTCATTGGCGTATGCCAGGATTTGGGTATAAGATGGTTCTCGAAGTCTCCACCTCTGAGTCGCGGATGGCCTCTCAAGCACCAGGCCGCAATATTTATCATACATGTATTTTCATTTATTTTTCTATGTGTCGTTGAATACTTATCTTTCAGGTATTCAGAAGTATCGTTCTCTTTTGCCTTACTAAACTAACTGAGAAGTATTAAACACAGCACAATATGTGCCACACTCGTCCCGATACGGTTCGCATTTCCTTGTGTAACGAAAACATCCTCTTAAACATAATTTCCATCGCCACCTGGAAAGTCATCGGTGATAATCATTTGAAAGCTTTTATTAAAACAAACTTTCAAATCATATCAACTCTTCATTTTTAAAACATGGCTTAACCCAATGTATCAGTAAAAAAGCATCTCTAAACCGTATGTTTCACTGGACATCGTACCGGGAACATTTTTTTTTCTATTATGATAAATGTCTCTCAACCTCTTATTCAAACACATTTCATTCTTCCGATAGTAAAACTTTGGCTTTGAAATACACAGTCCAACTAAGCCAAAACTTTTACTAATTGGTGTAACGGGTTCGCCCTAGTTTCGGTTTAAAGCAACTCTAAACCCTTCTTAAACGAGTTGTTACACGGTTGAGAAAGTTCCGTCTGTTCACACGTACAATGTTGTGCGGACAGGTGTTAGACACACCCGCCCTATAGCTGCACTCCTATCAGTATCGTCGGCTTCGAGATGGAAAAACTAATGCAACGGTAAATCACCCGGTGGTGATCGGCGCTAAAGATTGTGTGGGCAGAAGAAAAAAAAAAGTAGGGTAGAATTATACACCATCATCATCATCCAGTTTCGTCACTCACCGTCAGCCGTCGTGGTGTAAGGCGACAAATTGCTTAGCGTAAAAAATTACAAACTACTTGCAGGGACCGCCTTTAACCTCGGTTTGATTTGCAGTAAGACACCGGCGGTGGGCAATCGGAACGACGAGCTGGGCCGGTGTGACGATTTGGTAGCGAAATGAAGAAATAACGAGACAAAATAAATAATTATACACCACGGAACGGGTCTATCTGCAGCGCGCGATCGTTCTCAGCAATTCAAACCAGCCAGAAGAAAAGACAAACAGGGGAGGGAGAACCAAAACCCTTCAAGAAGCACATTTTCCTGTCCAACTTTTCCCGCTCCCTCGCTCGTATCCGAGTGGTTACGGTGTGCAAGAAAATGATCCTGAGCAGCGGCCCTTGAAAAGTGCGCCTCAGCTTTCAGTGAGCAATTTAGCACGCCAGTTCCGATACGGTTCCCATTACGATTTATGCGCTCCGTTTCGCGGTGCAAAGTTGGCGGAGAATTCAATTTTGCCTGCCCGGGGCGCCTTTGGCGGCATTGTTTGGTAGTAATTTCATTTGATTATGGTGCGATTATTATCCGGTTGCCAAAACTGGAGGAAGGGAACCGGTGGAAGGGTGCTCCCGGTGCGCTAGACGCTGGCAGCGCACTCAATCGGGCGAGAGAATCAGACTTTTGCGTGACAGACGAACTAATTGCTGTCAGTGTGGGCATTGAATGGGTTCGCTTGGCTGCCGTGCCGGTGAGTGTATAACGACTGGATAATGATCGTCTCTTACTGGAAGACATTTTCTATTGCCCAGCATTGCATGCGCTTGTGTTCGGCAAGAAAGTTGTTTGCTATTGTTCGAAAAGGGTTTCAATTTCATGCTCGTACTGTCGTACAAAAAAGCATATGCAATTGTGATAATCTTTTTAAAAGATGGCAAAAAATATTTTAGTGTATCTGCTGCTATTTTGCTAATTTTTTGTTTAGCAAGCAGCGAAGGATTGCATATTTTAATTTAGGTCTTTTAAATTTCAACCATTTTGTTAACAAGTATTAGAAAACACCTCTTACCGTAAATAATAGCCAACAATTTCACCTTAAAAATAGGTGAATGTCTGTCAATGTTTTTTTAACAAAGCATTTCTATGTCTAACAATTTCTAACAAAGCATCATTATGTAAAAAGAATATAAAATGGTCCATTTAAAGCAACTTTAATCATGCTAAATAATCAATGAGGCGATTTTCGATTTCATAGTTCTCAATTACTCGATGTTTTTTTATGTGAAAATGCAGTTTTTAACTTTAACTGCATTTTTATATTGAATAAAAAATATAGTTTTTGAATAAATAAATGATTCAAAGTATGAAGAAAAAAAAGTGACTTCAATTCCTCGCTGGAAATGCATCTTAGGCTTTCTTGTATAAGTTCTATGTTTTACTCCTTTATATTCTTTGTTTGTGTAACATAGCAAAGTTCTTGTTAAATAAAAGAAGTTTTAACTAAAAATAATTCAAACTCGTTTGCATTGATTAAACGTTTATCAATCCGTACAACCATGAAAGCCATGTTTGATTCAAATATGAATTGATTTGATTTGATTTGATTTGAAAGTTGTCTTCTATAGCTAGTCAAGTGGTTGTTAGACCTATCATATGTAAGGCTCGACATTGTTTCGATACCAGTGTGATGCCGATACCAGTGTGAAGGTTGAATGATAAAATACGATTGTAATTGTTTTCACATAAATTTAACTGATTTTTAAACTGATCATTAAACTGATGTGCCAATCTAAGATGCTCCCTGAAAATAAAGTTGTAAAATTGAGGTAAAAATCGAAAGGTTTACTAAGACTAAGTTTAGGAACTGTTTCATTTTGTTGTTTTGTTCTGTTTAATTTGTAGACATATTTACACAGTAAAATAAACAAATGCCTGTGATTGTTGTAAACCATCACGTCGGACCTGAAATGGCATGCCTATCATTAGGAATCTGAGTTACTTTCAAGAGCAACTAGAGCAGTCTAAGATGCTTTAATCTTCATCATAAGGACTTCTTATAATATTATGAGGCTAGTGAAGACGCTCAAGATGCTACTATAGACATTGTTACACATATACATGTTTTTTTGGAAAATTTGCGTAAAACTTTTTTGAGGACCTAGCACGCTAAAAATCCATCTTTAGCATCATGAAACGCTACCATATTCCATTAGAATATAAACATCAACCCTAAGGTACAGTCCATCTCATTTCGACGGGTCAGAGATGCTTCCTATGCTATCCTGTTGGTCTAGCTACACTTCCACCCGCAGTTTGTAATTGAATTATTGTTTATTATTATATTTCATAAAAATAAAAAAAAACCTAACTATTTAACAATGCTAAAACTCAGCTACACAAAGTAACCCTCGTTCTCGTCATTCAACAAAAATTCTATTGTTGTAAATCGAACCAAACAACAAATTACACCGATGCAATCAATAGTGATTACAGCAAAACCATCCGCAATTATATCACAAAGGGAAAACTTCAAAGCAGCGGCACTACTTTTTCTACCGTTTCGTGTTGCTAGCTGGATTGATTTCAATAAAATCCCTCCCCCCCCCCTCTCGCCACCTAAATCCGTCCTGCCTGGCTTCACCCATTCCCACC
The DNA here is from genome assembly GCA_000349105.1 of Anopheles epiroticus. NCBI lineage: Eukaryota > Metazoa > Arthropoda > Insecta > Diptera > Culicidae > Anopheles > Anopheles epiroticus. The sequence continues at coordinate 15,045 of KB671730.1, forward strand.
TTCGTACGCACTTTGTTGCGAAAATGAAACATTGTTTGATGATAAATGCTGCTGATTGAACGGTGCGGTATTTGCACCCCGTACCATAAATCATAATCACAGTAATTGAATTCAGTTTCACTGCTCTCCTCGTTGATGTTTTACGCACTCTTCTGTGTGTGTGTGTGTGCGTTTTGTTTTGTAGTTGTTGCCTGTTGTCTTCGTGTTTGCTGTGCTAATTATTCATAATTATCCGTGCGTGTGCATTCATTTTAAAATCCTTTGTGACAGAGGTCATGTGCAGGCACACACACAATGCTTTGTTCAGTTTGTATGAGCTGGCAAAAAAAAGACAACATACAAACTAGCCGTCGCGTAATGCACAACAGATCCTTTACAGATCCTGTCACCGATCGGGTAGCTGACGGGACAAAAACGGCAGCCAGTTAATCGGAAATGGATGATTTTGATTACAGCTGCTGAACTAATAACGCCTAGATAGTGCAGTAAAACATGAACACGGTTCCCGGCGTTCTTCCGCCTCTTGCCTTTGCAATCGGTTCGAATCAGGTGCAACCGGTCGTAACATCAAAGGCCGCTACCATTAAATGGTAATCCCGCTGCCAATCGCCCCTCCCTGTGCTGCTTCCATTCCGCTAGCAATGATAAATTTTATTTACTATGTCATTTTTATGATTTTATGTGATACCATACCGCTAGTGGCGGAAATGGAGCGGGGAACGAATCTATTAGAAACTTTGATGAGCGTACACTCCAGCGAACAACTCTCATCTTATCATCTTCGATGACAGCTACCAGCACACTGTCAAACTGCATCCAATGGGGCACAGAGAGAGAGAGAGAGAGAGAGAGAGAGAGAGAGAAGCAGGAAAAACTGAAACGATCAACACATGAAACGCTGTTTTGTGAATCGCAAACAAAAAAATGCTAAAACTCAAACACTAGACATGAAATTTTAAAATCAGTCAACTTTTATGCATGCGCCATAACCAGACACACACACACGACCGTGTGCACTTGTCTCGATGACACAACGGCACCGTCATCACTAGCTCCCCTAATGAATGTAGGAAATTGACGTACATGTCGGGCTGCTGTTTTACTTTTTTGCCCTTTTATTGGTGTTTTCAATTGCTACCGTGTTTGGGCCCGAAATTTCAACTACCAAACCCATCGGCTCCACTGGATTGTGCTGCGTTTTGTGTCGTTTCGCCCAATGCTCCATCCCGCATTCAGCCATCTTCCCCACCGAGAATGCAGCAGCAACAAACACGACAAAATGGGCGCTGTGTTGTTGCTTCATTTCGCTACGATTTCGGGGGAGGACTTTTTGTATGGACGGGGTTCGTTCTCCTTCTGCCACCTGGGGGAGGAGGGGGGTCTCAATTTATCCTGTACCGCCGACAGCGCGGCTTTTATTGGTGGTATGACATGTCACGTTCACTTAATGCGGCACTTCAATGAATTGGTTTGGAATTTTTAATATGTCAAAAAATCCGATCGTACGGGGTCCCTCGTACTCAGTTCGGGTCCATCTCGATGCGCTGTTGGTTTTCCTTTTTTTTTTTTTGCCGCTGGGTTGGCAGATGGGAAAATGGGAAATTTAATGAAAAGAGTGTAGAGCGAAAGGGTGAAAAAAGGAGAAAAACAAATGAATTTCAAACGTATTTGGTAGAGCGTTGATTATTTAGCGACATTCCGCCTCCCGGAGGTAGGAATCGTAGTGAAAGCGACCGGGAGTTTTTTTTTTCTTCCCCCGGTGCTGTGATTGCACCGGTGATCCCTGATTGCAAGTGCTGCGTGGACTGGGCGGAGGTACTGTTTGCGTCCGATAGTCGGGAATTATGCACCGATGAAGAGTTAACATTTAATTACACAGCAAGCGACCGGAATTGCGGATGGTTTTAACGACTACGACCATGGTTTGCTGTTTCCAGCCCCCCCCCCCCACTCGTAAACTGGAAAGACAGTTTTTGTCCCAGTCCCAGTTCACCTTTGCAAATAAATGGGAGAGAAAAGCCAACGATGGAAACGATGGCACATTGGAGACTGGGGGAGCTGTTGTTGCTGAAATGTGATTTTCGGTTTTTTTTTTTTGCTAGAGCGAGCTTTCATGCAGCTAAGAGCAAAACAATGCAGCATCACGTGAAGCCTGCCGTTGTGATGCGACAGAAAAAGTGTCCCTTTTTCGTGATGCGAATTCTTTTGTTTGCGGGCCATCGACCCCTCCCCCCTTCTCTATCCCCGCATGTGATAATAAATTATGGATCCTTCATTTCGGGTGCTCATTTGCATATCATCAACAAGTTTTCATGTTTCGTGGTGGTGAGGAAACCCTTATAAAACGTTAGAACACACAGTCAAATGCGGACACATGTCTTGCTCGGTGGGTTCTTGGAATTAATTTAAAATCCGCGATAGTGGGGAAGGTTAAAATTTATTTATTAATCGAATCGAAAGTGAAAAAACAACCACCCGGAAGCTCTTTGTTCGCTAGCGTGTGGGGGGGGGGGGGGGGGGATTTTGTCCTGCGGCGACAGCAAACGAGACAAAGAAAATTGGAATCGCCCATGTTTGATGGTGTAATAAATTTAGCAAACCTTCGCCCCGCTACGGCACGGTAATTGGTCATTGGAAATTTATTTTATCATATTGTGCCTATGTGCTGCTTCTTCTCCCCCCCTCCTCCCCCTTTTTGTTAAATCCTCCTACCCTCAGTACGGTAGCTATTTAATCGTGAATGTTGTTATCATTATGCAACTGTTAACCGGCGGTTTGAACCGTGAATAATTTATGCCACTGCAGTCAAACCCGTTTGGGGAAGGGCGGGAGGGCCGTGAGGGATTGCAATCATAATTAACACCATTAAATCAGTCGTAAAATTTCCATTAACATTTTGAGTTTCAGGATCTCCCTTTCGTCTCACCTCCCGTGCCTTTCTTCCACTGGGCGAAGGTTTATGGGTTTTGAACGAAAGTACTGGGCGGGTGTGAAAAAACGGAACACACAAACAAAGCACGGAGAAGGTTGATTCGTACGGGAGCGATGTCATTCCGATCAGCGCTTAATGAGTGCGCTGGTTTGGGGCATTTGGGGAAGTAAAATTTATATGCCCATATCTGCCACCGGCTACGGGGTGCGGCACACCGACACTGGTTGATCGATGTTGATGGTTTCTCGCTATAATGAGATCTCGGTGACATGCTTACGGCACGGTCAGGTCAAATGGGCGTCCAAGGGTCGGGATAGTAAGGTCGATTTAATTAAAACATTTTGTTCGTTGGCCATTGCCCGATAAACTTCGTATTTCCTTGGACTTTGGAAAAAATTGTACTGTACAATAAAATAAATCCATTTAAACAGCAAGGAAAATGTGTCCTACAGTGTTGTTCAATGGAAGATTCATACGTGTCTTAAGTAAGAACACAAATGCAATGCTAATCCACCA
>KB671730.1:21556-50091 GCA_000349105.1 Anopheles epiroticus
AAGACTGTATCTTCCACATCGTTGGAAACAACGATGATACGATTGTTCATTTGTTGACTTCATTCAAAAAATGTCTTACTTGTAACAGTGTTACCAAATCAGTAGCAGATATTGCAGTGCTAGATCCTCGGAAGCCCCAAATCCACTGCTGGAACGATACTGACCCACACTATGGTCCGATGCCCTCTAACGGAACTGAAATGGAACTGCGAAAGCCACTTACTGGAACGATACAGACCCCCACTACGTTGATTAGACCTCTGGACAACGATTGGATTTAAACGAAACGTTCGAGTACACCCGGGATAAAGTACCATTTCCATGACTGGGGGAAGGAAATGTCCTCCAGCCAATATTGATTGTAGTTTTTGCGAACTTCCCGTTATGAATTGTAAACACTTCATTTTAAGCAATACGGCCTGGCCGTTACTATCGAAATTAATTTAAAAAAAAAACAGTGTTACCAAATGTAATATATAGTTGAAATCCTTAGTATGTAAAATCAAATAAACGAATTTAATAAAAAAAAACTAAGCAAATTTACAAAAGAAGGGTTTTGACAAAAATCACGTTGACAAAATAGGGAGAATTAAATTTTGTTAAATAATAAAAAAAGAACATGGCCATTATTTAACGCGTATTAAAGATATGATTTTAGGATCATGGTTAATTGCTGGATTTCGTCAAAATGACCTTTTTATTTAAAGTTTTTATAAGTAATAATATTTCGACTATTGATAATAATTAATGGAATTAAATGATTCGTTAAAATAACATTCAAATGCAGGTTTTTACACCTTTATGTTTTTTTTCCATGAATAAATGTTTCCTCTTGTCCATAAACGCTTTTTATAACAAAATCGATCTCAGTTTGCTATATTTGGAGTTGTTTTTGTAAAGTTTTTAAGAAACTTACTTCGCTCTACAAACTACCTGTTCTACTGACAATGATTTTCCGTAATCCATAATAGTCAAGCAAGGCTAAACCTTATAAAAGTAAGGATTGAAATATTTTGAAACATCGAAAGCTAGTCCTACAATTAAACAATATGTTTTGACATTGTTCATTCGACTTTTGTACCTTTACTGAAATCAATAACTCCATCGGTTTCTCATCATGTAATCATGTATTATTCATGTTCAGTAGCAGAATAAAAGCAGAAGTTTTTAAATCCCATTATTACATCCCTCTCTCTTGCCACAATTCCCTCTCTTATTTTAGGAACGATTTTCCTTGAACTCATGCTGATGGAAAAGAATTATATGCTTAACAGATAATCAGATACATATTTGTTAACTTAAATAAAAATCAGTTTTGGTTTCATTTGAGGATCAGTAACTTTATTCGTTTCATAAAAATCGATGGTTTTGTTGATGCGACTTACAAAAACAACAGCTGGAATCAACTCACAGTCCCTAACTTTAAACCGAATCAAAATCTTCAATAAAAGGTGAAACACATTTTTATATCAACGCTGCTGTGGGCTCAGCTCAACCATAGAGTGGAATAGATTATCAGGTGTAAGTAATGTTTTCCATATAATATTTATAACCTGCTCCCTACCGTCCGGCCCACCGACCGATCAAAGGGAAAAGAAATCCAGCCCTTGCACAGTTTTGCAGCAGTGTGAATGATGCTGATGTCTTTGCCATGGTGCACATAAAAATGACAGAGTTGCAAAAGCGCGAAGGTGCGGACGTACGCAAGCATCGTTGTTGATGGGCGATGAATAACGAAAAACGATGAAAAATCTATGCACATGTCTTTGGACATGGTGAGGAGGGCTATCAAGGGAATACGCCATTGCCGTTGCTGGTGTTGATGGGACACGCGAGGTATCAGCAAATGAACGCGTTCATGTTTGCCTTCCTCCTTTCGTTTCGATTCACACCAAAGATGATGTTTTCCCCGGGCGCGCTGCGAAGATAGCTTCGGCGGATCGGTGTCATACATCACTTGATATTTATTACCGGATTCTCCGGCATAAAAGAACATTGTTCAACGAGCACGGTTGATGTCGATGGTAAAGATGATGGTGCTGATGATGATGATGATGATGACGAAGCATGTGCAGCATTATGCGCACTCCGGGACCTGAAGGTAATCGAACGGAACGTGTCGTCCCGATGAAGCGTCAAGATGCGTGCTAAGGGTAAGAAAAAATAAATGGGAATAAATAGACATCCGCTTTGGCGCTCGGGAATGCACCACTTCACGCTCGATGGATTTGTTTGTAGTAAATTCCGGATGCTGCCGTACATTCGGGACGCTACTGTCGGATTTTATTGAGGAGTATTTAAATCGCTGACATACCTTTAGGGCTCGTTACTGCTGTCTAGGCTACCCGCCACTGGACGGCACGGACTGTGCTCTTTGTCCGTCCCAAGCACGAAAGAATACAAATTCACCAATCGCAATTTAAAGCATCAGCGTCGCCCCCGAGCACAGTTCTGTGGTTTAAGGAACCTCCGTCCCACCTTGCGGCATTCCGGTGTAGCGGTGGAGGCACCTTCCCCGTGGTATGCCGGGTATTTTAATTATTCAGCGATGCGAGTAGGACGCTTGTCACAAACTAGATTTTACGATCAAAAACGGAAGGAAAGTCCCACCCGGCAAACCCGGTGCGACATTGATGAGTTCGAAGCAAAGGCGTCGCAGAGTTATGGAGCCCATAGTTCGCTGGACGTGTGGAATGTTAACCATGTTAGCGACCCTCCCCAGGGACGGTCTACCATCTACCCCCTCCCTGCCCTAACTGTACCAGCAAGACAAAGGCAAAATTAAATGTTACGACACCGTTTGGAAATTTTCTTCCGATGAGCAACCGCTTTGTTTGTGGTTTTAATTATATGTAATGATGGTGGATGAACATTCTTTCCCGGGAGTGATCTACCGTTTGGTAAGGTAATGGCTGCACAACGAACGGTCCCGTTTATAGCGCAAGGAGATAAATTTTCATTAGGCAATATTTTTGAGCAGCAAAACACTTTGCCTTTCCCGTGGACACTAATTTGAGCGTTGTATTTAAGGAACCAATTGATTGCACACAAAGGTAATGCATTTCATTAGTTCATAGCAGGAACGATGTAGTAATTGGTTGGAAGAATAAAAATGTTCTTCTCGAAATTGAGCTTAGCAGTGAAGTTCTTTGTTACATTTCCCCTAACTTTTAAAGATATTTTGCACTTTTTTATGCTTTTTATTTACTAACCCAATTAAATCAACAAACATCAAACAAAATTTTCAAACACAACTTGCAAACATATTTCGTGGCACGAATTTGCCTAAATGTATCAAATCTGAACCTGAACTGATATCTTCAAAATAAAAATCGAGGCCATATATGTTGACTATAAATTTGAAAGCCGAGCAATTTGAAAGACTCAAGAGATAATCTCAACGGTGATCAGATGTGACCCATTTCATAGAAAATTTAACTTACAACAAGAGAAAAAATATATCCAGTAGGAATGTACTCACGTGTTTCCTTCTTGGAGGCAAATAGATCAAGTTTTCGTCGTTGAAAATACTAGTTGGCCAGGGTTGTGGTTGTAAACTTTTTTTTTAATTTTCGTTTGACACTTCCAAATGCGTCACGTGGAAATCAAATTTAGGCCAGACCTACACCACATTTATTTGTTTATGAACAAGTCTCTTACGCAGTAAATAGTAGTTAAATATATTCTTCTTCTAGGGTGGCACACCAACCCAGCAGGGACAAAGCCTGGCCAGAGCACTAATGTGCTTTCGCTCTTTTTGTGACTGAGTTGTACCCATCCAAATCAAGATTGTCAATCCTGCGTATGGGGGCCGGCAACGGTCCGAATGAGATTCAACGCAACATCGGGTTAGATCGTTTGAAACAGGATCGTTTGAATCTAAAAATATTAGTCACTTGAATTATCTGTTTGCTCTCAGTTTATGTCTCATAATATGATTCGATCTCTTTACGACATCTTCAATATGTTTGGAGAAGCTTGTACGTTGTAGTATAGTTTTTTTTATAGTATTGATTTACTAGACCAGGAATCTCCAAACTAGTTCTAAATCACCCCGGGTGAGTTTAAAATGCGAAACACAAAGTCTTTTTCCAGGTGATACATAACTTTTGTTTTATCTTGTCTTAGATATGTTTATATAATCTTTAAAAAAATCATTTTAATATGATGACCCATGATCAAGGACAAGACTATAAATGACATTGAAAAACATCTGATACAATATTATTACTCTGTAGAATATCGTAATCAATGCAGGAATACGGCCTGGCCTAAACAAAAAACTATTGTAAATGGCTCTCTTGTGTTTACAGAAGCAATGCAATGAGAACGGAGAAGCATGAAGATCTGAACTATTAAAATTATGATTTGACCGTTTGTGTTAGTTTGAGGGACGAGATACAGTTTTTGGTTTCCAACCTAAGATACAGTGGTTTTCTAACCAGGCATGCTATAGGACTCTCTTAAATGTTTCCTTCGTATCTCTTAAAATTTATTTCATTAAAAGACTTAGAATTTACCTACAATACACCATGATTTTATATGTACATGCAGATCAGTTGCGCACCTAGGTGGACCTGTTCTAGTTTGATTGATACAACGGTCAAAGATGGTTCTGAAACGTTTTTTAAAAACATACTTTTTTTTCATTTAAGAAAGTTAATTTTAGGAAACTAATTCGATACTGATTTAATACTAAAACTAATTAAATTTGAATCTTGAGTAAAATAGGTAAGACGCTAATAAAAATAAAAATAAGAAGGTATGAAGGGGTTGATGGAAAGAAGTATGCAGTAGCTAGACGAGTTTAAATGACAATTATGTGTTCGAATAGCATTAAGTCTTCTTAGTTTTGTATGCTTAGTGCAGCATGGCTTCGGACCAATCTGTTTTATCTTATTGTTAGTTTCAATTTAAATTTCAATTACAATTTATTTACATTGTGTGTGTCGCAATGGCTAAACGTTTTATCGACAAGATAGTGTAAGCTCAATAGTATCATCCATCGCTTGAAATCATGAATAGTTGTTTTTCCTCGTGAATGCATATTTATTTAGCTTAAAAAACACATTTGAAAAACTAAATCAGAATATGTAACCATTATCCCAGTTATGATCATCATACAATGTTTGCAATCATCAAAGTGAGACATTTTCCACTTTAAACCGAATGAATCACCCAATTACTGGACTGTGAGTCCTGCCATCGTGACCACCAATCGCTAAGCACTCCGTCCGTCAACCTACCAGTGCTTTGAATCGACCTTCCCTCGGTAGCAGTGAGAAGATAAAATCAAATCTGTAGCCACACTCCACCGCAGAAAACAAAACAAAAATCAAACGTTCTAATGACGGCTTAATGTACGTTGTTTTACGTGCCCTTTCAATTCATTATGCACCCATGCCCTGGACGCTGAATCTATTTTTCGGTCTGATAAATTGCACCGATTGCAATCTAAAGTATCGGCTTCGACGGGGTGGTGCGCTCCCTCCCCGTTGCCATCCGTGACCGTGCAGCCCGTCGGTCAGAGCGATCCCATCGAACCGAGCGATTGGTGCGCTTGCCAGTGGGCACAATTTCCGGACCAGAGGGCCTTTTCTTTTAATTGCTTCGCCGTGCAGAATATCAATAACGGTAGCGCCCGGGAGGCCGGTAACTGAACGAGTCTTACTGGCGGGCCACCCGGCAATGCCACGGATCACGGATTTTGTCGTCGAAATGAAATGGGGCCAACCGATCGTAAAGCGTCGATCGGGAAGGGCCAGCGGACAGCGGGCAACGAGAGCAACGACATCAGAGGAGAGAGAGAGAGAGAGAGAGAGAAAAAAAAATCACCCACCCGAGTAAAAACGCTTCACGGAGCTTGGGAAATCAATTCAAACGAGCGCGCGCGCGACGTTGAGATTCAATCAATTTTACAGTACACTTTAGCTCAAATGTCACGATAAGCGCATAAAGCAACGTAGCGATGGTATCACAGAAGTGATTTTACGATCCGTGCGGCTCGCTCGCTGGCCGCGTGCACGGTGGCATTCTCGTTCTGGCTCGACCGTGTGCCGATAGACGGTGTGTCACTCCACCCCTGGTCACGGTTCCGCATGGTACAGTGTCTTTTGTCGAGCTTCATCCATCCGGTTACCCGGAGAACCTTTAGACCTTTGGCGGGTGCTTTCGTCTTTGTCGGCGGCTCCGAAATGGTTGATGGTCGAACTTCCGAAATATCCTAGAAGTACTCATGATACCTTGGCTGGGTTTGGTCAGGCCAGCTATAGCCGTTTGATGGGACGTCGAGACATTGAACTCCCTAGGGAGGCTTCGGTTTTTGTGCTGGACCGAAATTGTCACAAGCGTACGTGTGCAGCTAAAGATGGGAGAAGGTAGCGGATAAAGATGGGAGAAGGTAACATCGTGTGCATCACCCTTGCAGATAGCGAATGCGGGAAAGGAATGTGAAAATAGCATCAATATTGATTTTCAAAGTGGACACAATTTTTGAATTAGATTTTACTCATTGAAAACCCAATAAAAAATAAAAATAAAATATTTGCAAGAAGCCTTTTGATTGGTCACTCTTATTTCCTTACTGAAAATAAGATGAGATAGATAATGTTTGTTTTAAGTGATGCTTGTCGCTTAAGAATATATAAACTATTAAAATCCAGTTTAAGGAAAATAAAACACGTTATTGATGAACTTAAAGTTACAAATGTTAAACTTCAATTATCATTCGTAAAATTTTACATTAAATCAAAAGACATGGAGCGTCGTTTAATAGCGTCATTTAATATTTGCTAGCGGAAGTGATTTAGAAGCGCCAATCAATGTTGGCTTTCAATACACTATAGACGTTAATTTTTAAATTAATGTACTTAATATTGTAGAGCAAAACTGAATAAAATAATCAGCAAAAACTGCTATATCGGATAACACATCTGTTTTCGTGCAAGGTTAACCTTAAAATAATTATTTAGGATGCTAAAGCATTCCGCTAGACGCTGCCAGGTGCCCCTAGTGTAGATCTAGGCTACTCTTTTTGAAATACGTTACATGTGACTGGCTTAAAATACAATTTAAATTCATGGTTCCCACATTTTCGTATCGTTATATCGTCATATTTTTTTATAAATAAATTGAGTAGTGCGAATATAAATTGACCGAACGAAAATTATTTGTTAACAGCTTCTTGTAACAGTCCTCAAATGGCGTTTGTGTAAAATATCATTCCGTAAGTACGCCCGAAATATTTGTTACAACGCCCGAAATATTTGTTGCCCTTATTGGCTTCGTACATCAACACCTTCAAGATTCAAACTATCTTTTCTGTATATTGTTAATAGTTCGTCTTGTTGTTGAATTGGCCAGTGTAGCTTCGTCAGCAAGAGTAGATTCTACTTAGAGCAGTTCTGTTTTACACTTGCCTCAGCCACTTTATGGTGCCTAGCTGGAATTGATAACTAATTTATAATTGATATTTTGAGTTCTTCGTATAAGTTACCATAAAAAAGAATAAATGATTAGGTAAACATTACAACCATTAAACTATTAACGCATAATTGGGTTCGACAGCTTTCGCTAGCAATCACCAGGCGGCGCTAGTGTAACACAAAATTACTGAAGAGATTAACGTACCGTAAAATATCCACTCCAGTTGCACGTCGCTCTCTCTCTCTCTCTCTCTCTCTCTCTCTCTCTCCGGCAATCCTTTTCATCTTTCGTATAAGCAGAAGAAGTGTGTAACGCACAAAGCGTCATATTTTACGCCCAACAACCCTTCGAACACCCAGAATGGTACGGACTGACCGGATCGACCGTCCACCTAGCCCATAGTTGGACGCGGCCCTGTTCCGGGAGCCCTTTTTTGGGGCAAACGCGCGCACATTCCTTTCCCGCCCCTTAGCCCACGCGATGCTCAACCAACTCGAACAGAGGCGCGCATGGTCCGAGATTCACCGACAACGTCGCTCGGAATCCTCGTAAACGCAAAACCCTCCGATCGCAAATGAAGTTGATATTGATGCGGGTGAAATATGGTTATTGCTTTTCGTTTCGTGATAAATATTTTCCACCTTCCCGAGAGTGTCCCGAGAGTGTCGCCCGGAACCGGCTGCCGTCAACACTGGTAGCAGGGTAGCCTCCGTATGTTGGGTCCGACCATCCTGTGCTTCCTGCGGGATGGTGGTGCTTGTCGCCTGCCAGCGTAGGACATCCGCGGTAGCATCATGCACGACGGTGTTGGTCTTCGTTTTGGGGGGAGCTTTTCTACGGAGTACTTCCCCACTCGGTGTCGAGGGTTTGCGGCTGTGATGAGGATCCGATATCGGCACTGACACTCGAGACTCGATACAAGTTCCCCTGCCCTACCACCCTGTCCTCTCCTTATCGCTCACTCCCAAACCTCCCCTGCCCTCCCTCCCGAAATGGTCAGAAGGGATTGCCCGTTCCGGCGACGCAAGAAGCGGCAGGCTCGTTCAACAGAATGTGCGCCGTTTTGTACGCATATGTACGGGCGACCGTACAATGGAGCCGGGTTTCCGCGTGCAGCTGGTAAATGGATGCCGAAACCTTTACGGGCTGGCCGTCCGCCTCGTGAAAGGAGATATGACAATATGGAAAGTAATATCAATAAAGATACATCAGAAAAGCGTGACCATTAGACGTTACGACCGTTTGAAGCGATATAGATTTAGTGTAGTTGAGAGTTCGGCACGACGTCGACGACTATGTTGACGGTTGGCACGCCGATTGCCCCATGTGTGTGTGATTGTGTGTCCGGCCGGTCTTCTTCCCGCTTGCCGTGGTCGTTTGGCCTTTCGAGCGTGGCGCACAAGATGCTCGATGCTGCAGCCGTACCGTCGACACATTTTCTTGAAGCTTAACCACGGCCGCCATTCGTCCCCTGGGGTGGTTCAATTTCATGGCAATCTTCATGGCCCTGCGGAAAGTCGTGTAGATTAACACGGGCAGTTTCTGAAGCATGTGTGGTGGGGTTGTGTTGGATTTGCCATGGACACTTCCTGCTTGTCGCAAAACCCTGGCGTCTCTTCGCTTCCCGGGGAAACAAATGTGCCGATCTGATCCGATTTCGAGTGGAAATGATTATGTTTACGATTTTAATGGCAAAATTATCATGTTATTAATACAAATGAAGTATTAAGTTGTTGTTCGAACGGTAGCCAACGCTGGTCAAACTCTTGCCCCAAATGTCGCAGCGGAAGATGGTTCAAGGGGTTTTCCCCGGGACGGAAATCACTTAAAGCGCTGTTTGCCAAGTGTCTTAAATAACCGTGTCGTTTCGGTGTGTATTTTGTGGAATGTTTTTTTCATGTTTCTTTTTCTCAATGGAAGTGGAACGGTGCCCACGAAACGTCTGCTTGTTGGGAAGAGGTGCATTATTTTGTTTTTCATTGCTTGAGTGGTTCGGTTTTAGTAAACAGCGCTCAATCGTGTTGGCTTATCGATCGTCATTTATTCTTATTGCTTTGCGTTAGGGAAAAACTAAATCCAGCGGTTGTAGATTGTAGTTAAGTTGTCCAATAAAATGTGTTTGTGGCTATTAGATAAATGCTTGATAAAAGGGTAGGGAATTGATTTATACGATTTTTTTGGAATAAAATGAAAACTATGTTCAAGCCAAAAAGTATCCTGTAGCATTGCACACATTTGTTATGCACACATCTTCTCCAATTGATTGTTTTGTGATCACTAAAAATGATAAGAATGAAGTATGTTTCATCTTAAATGCTTTCCAAAAGTCTATGTGTTTCTTTCATCTCTGAAAGAAATGTCTTATTTTGGAAAATTGATAACTGATTACTGTTCACTACCAAGAAAGTATTCAGTTTGCTAGTTTTATTTATTTATATTTATTTATTTAGTTTTATTTTATTTATAAGTTATGATTTTTTTTATTTAATACAAACGGAAAGGCCACATTACTCTTTAAAACTATAGTTTAAAAAAGGCAGTTTCTTTGGAAATATTCCTTTCCTTTCCTTAAAATGAGATTTTTATCTAATTAACTTTTTATGTTTTATCCCAAAAGTTGCAAAAGCATGCTGTTTAACAAAAATGGAAAATGACCAAGAAAAACATTAATTTATTTTAATTAAATTAGGATATTTATGTTAATAAAATAACAACTTTTAAGTAGAATACATTATTTTTACAAAGTAAAATTAATTGTTTCTTTCTTCGGTGGTATTTTTAGATTTTCTTTCAGCAAAAGACTTTTTCAAGATCTGAAATAGCTAACACATGGTATTTCTCATGAAATATGCTATATTACATTAATTATTTAGTGCAAAAGCCTTGCTAAGTCCAACATGAATAAGAAATTCATCGTATGAAAACTTTCGACTGCAAGATTAAACAATTTAAAGCTTATTTTAAACAATCTAGCCACTATTCAACAATAAAAAAATTAAAGAATATTTCTCGAAATGCAACCATATGACTCATTGACAGAATTAGCAAACAAATATGCTTTGATAAATGGCAGTTGGATGTTTATAACATAACTTGTTTGCCTTGCACAATTGGTAAAAGCTACGAAAAGTTCATCAAGCAATTATATAAAAGTTTCAAATTATTCAATAAACACTTTTAAAACCTTAACTTGAAAGGGTTTAGGGCATAAGAATATTGAAAATCCTGTATATTAGACCTACTGCAAAGATAAAATCTTCCAAACTCAAATTAACCGAAGAACGCTGGGAACCAAAGAAAGCTGGCAACTAGTGCAATCTTGTTAGATTAAATTATTTTAAAATCAGAGTCTCTAGCAGTTGAGTCAAAATCAAATCAGTAAAAAGGCCAGTGATATGAAATAATCGTAAAATTATTACAATCAATCCAGTTCAATCAATATACAAGAACATCGCCAATTTGTTCTCCTTCATGCAGCTATGCTAAAAATCATTATTAAAATAATGTCTCACATCCCAACAAGAAACTTGAAAATTTAATTGGTCGTAAAAGAATATTATGTCAATCAATGCCTTTGCAAAGTGATTTCTAATGCACTTCAACCACCGTCAAGACACTCTTAAAGCACCCATCAATAATAAAGTAGCACCTCTTTTTGTCTTCGATGTAAACCGCCTCTGCTAATTTTACACTTCAATCACATCGGGAAGAAAAAAAATCCTACCAATTACATGCATCTGCAACCCAACCCTTACACTCGACGCTCGCTGTTACTGTGCGTTGGAATTTTAATGAGCTTGTGATAGAAAACCGCCCCCCCCCCCATCTGCCGACGCCGGATGGTGATGCCACTTTTTCGATTATTCATGCTCGGCAGGCCGGTGCCCGGGAGAACATCAAAAACTGTTGTGCCTTATGCACATCTAAATTAATTGAGCTGCTCCCCGGACAGGCCCCGTGCGCCGGCCACCGCCGTGCGTAAAACGCACCCCGCTGCAAATATCTAATATCTGTCCATCAGCGAGCGATCGGTGCGGCAGTCGGGCTAGGATTGCCACCGGCGATCCTTCAATGACGCTTCAAATGCACCCCGACACTGATTAGCGCGGCTAGTGCTGGGTGAGTGCACGGAAATCGTTTCGGGAAGGCGTCCCCGGGGGCAGTTGGCACCCGATGGCATCCACTTAATTATGTTCCCTGATAGATAAATCGATAAATAATGTATTACCTCAATTACAATCTGTCCCCGTTCCCAGAAGGGTCCAGATGTGGGGCAGCGTACGGAGGGACGAAACGGGCTCGAACACGCGTATGCGGTTGCGGCAAAGCTTGTAACTGGATTGCGGTTGTCTTGTTGTGTGCCGTGTCGTGTGCCGAGCCCACGGAGTGACCCGGGCCGCCCGGCCGACCGTCGAGAAATGGACTCCAGAAGGTGGTAACAACACGGTCAGTGACACTTTCGAGTCGATTACTTGCAAGTACGCGCATAACAATGTTGCCTTCTACCGAATCGCCCGTTCACGATCTCTCTCTCTCTCTCTCCCTCTCTTTTTACCTCTTTCTCCACGCAACATTCGTTCACGAGCGCGAAACCAAATCGAAGGACGTAGCGTGACTGTTTGGTTGGAAGGGACCGTTGGAAGTCCTGCGTTTTGCCCGGGGAAGAGTGCATGCGTTGGTAGGCGAACCGGGGTAGATGTACAAACGTGTTTTCGGCGTTGTGGGTGAGAGGTGTGGCTGGGTGCATTCGGGGTCGGCGAATGTGAGAATCGTCACCGCCGGCGGCACCCCGAGGGACGATGAAAATCAAATACACTTTAATTAAGCACACACGCTGACACCACTGTCAACATCAAAGCGATGAGTGGAGTAGATTGGTATTACATTTTGACAGCAAGAAGAGGCTATAAATTTACATAAGTATCAACCTGCCGGGCGGGTTACGATGGGCGGATGCGACGGTGGATGACACAATCGGCATGCACAGAAGCTTTGGAGATGGGCGATGGTGCAGGGCGATGGCGCGAGGTAACATCGTTCTGGACATGCTGAGACTCATACCCGAATGGACGTATGGGCCCGGGGCTTGGGATAAGGGTGTGCTGGAACTGGGACACAGAAACAGATTTGTGAGCAGACACAGCATTGTGAGCATTTGTGGGAACACTGCGGGAAGCATCATGTGAAGCTATTGAGAATGTTACTATCGGTTAGCGATGGCTGTGCACAGTTGGTGATATGGTTAACTATAAAAGATTTTTTGCTATCGGCTTGTAGTTTCCTACATCATTTCCCCTTTCATTATGTTTTGCTGAAGCATGCTTGTTAGAATTCTGTTTTGAAGTATTTTTGTTCTTATTTTAGTAACTAAGTTTAGCCTGCCTAGATTTTAATTTAAAATCAAACCTTTGAAAAACATAAAAAAAATCTGAGAGCATTTCCACTATTGCAATTTTACTAACAACAGAACTTAATTTTGTTTAGTAACTACTTCGATTCAAAAATTCTTTCAGCATATCGATGATTTGGGTCAATTTGACAGCTTGCTGCATTTTCAAAACTATTTTACTAGCCTTTTTTACATAATCTTATTTTGATGCAATGTACTGACGTCTTCTAATTAAATAAAAACAACAAAGTATCAAAATAATATCATACTGTACATACTTTAAAGCTATGTTTAAGTATGAAAATTAGTTGGCGTATGTAAATGGCATTCGATTAAATTTTGTGCAGGATGATGAGTTCACGCTCAAAGCTGTAATGTTTTATCTTTCACTTTAAACATATTATTATTTATATTTGTGTATGTTATTTTCCTATTTTGTTAAATTATTTCACTTTGATAGAAATGATATATTTTTAATAAAAATAGAAACTTAATAAAAGAATATCAATAAGTAGGATAATTATTCATTTTTTTATTATTTTTATAATTTTTTTTGGGATTGTTTATTTTTTTGATTATTAATTATATTCTTTTTAATTTACAATTCAAAGATAACTTTTAATTCACTCTTATGCAATGGTGAATGCAAACAGACGCTAAGTTAACGAACAGTTATCGCAAATCGGTGAAAGCGAACCTTTTCTAAGTCTTCTAAGTTAAAACAAGTTCTTAGAAAGAATCGTTACTTAATTAAAACGAATGGCTCGAGATTTTACTCATGCATAGAGAATTATTAAATTTAAAGTTAATGGTGCTATTACATGAGCCAAAGCTAAATATTAATAGTCTTTAGCTCCTTTACTAGCTCTTTAACGGTTTCCTCACCAGACCAGTAAATATAGACGAAAGGAAACATAAAACCTCTTTTTTGAAAGAATGTTTTCGTTAAAGACTGTTTACTCTATTTCGATGATGGCCGTTTTTGGCAATACTTGGCCCAATTGTGATGAAATATATCTGTAGGTTAAATTCCTGTTTTGGCTCTTTCTTCATTTTACTTTCTTTTTCGATTCCTCGAATTTCTATGAAATCTAACGGTTTTAATCTTTTAATCATATTGGACCGAATGAGGCCGATGTGTGTAAAATGGAAAAAAAATCAATTTAGTTTCAACGATCAAACCGAATTATTTAATTAATTTTTTGAACCAAAAATATTTCAATTGTCTAACATCGTATTTGAGTTCTCTTGTCTCTCTTGTCTCTTGTTCGAACGAGATATCAGTACTTGCTTAAGTCAGAAAAAATGATAGAAAATGATTGCCTCGAAGAGGTATTCATCTGCTACCGCTGCACCCAACAAAACATCCTTCAAGAAACATTCATGTGCAATGCACATGTCAACCCTACACACGCAATTCTTACAGTGCAGCGTAACCTGAGCTAGTTGAAAAAATGTTTATCGCTTCGTCCGTTTTCCACTTGCCTCGCACAAACCGGTAGCGCTGCCGATCATATCGTACACCCCATGCGACACCGAACGCCATGACGAACGGGCATGATACGGCCTGGTATGGTACGGTTCAATTCCAACAAGCAGGCGCTACCAAACGGTGGCGTTTTCGGGCGTTCGATAATTTATGGTTTCGGAGTAGAGCGCTCCGACTACCCTACGCCACTGTGTCGGTGACTCAAAAAGAAATCCCATGCTCCGGACACTCACTTCGCTCCTTGGTGCGGTTCACCGAGTGCGGGGGGCGGGTGGTGGAAGAAAATTTATGTGTTCGTGCGTGTTGTTGGGTGCGTGCCGGGTTGCGTGGAGAAAATGCATTCCTCATTTTTCCATCCCAAAAACGGAAAATTCAATCCAAACATTTGAAAACCGGCGGAGACGTCGCTGAAATGGTCGAAAAATGCACGACACTACCTAACCGGCTTGTGCGGGGTTGGTCCATCCCTACCTTTTGTCCCTATTGCCGCCGTTCCGGGTGTGGAGTTGCTGTTCTTGGTTTCCCGCACACGCTCTGCCCTTACACTTCGTTTCCACCCGGCAACTTATTCGCCAGGACAAGGGCAAGACCTCCAAGAACGGGTCCTGTAGTCGACGACGACGCCTTCCATTAGACGCACCGTGCGGTAAATTAAGGTTCCGATGCGAAAAGAGAGCGAGCGAATGAATTATTTTACCCTCCGGGTGCGTGTCGAAGCAGTCCCTAAATCATTTTGTGCGTCGAAGGGCTCTCGATCGCACCAACGGTTCTGCATCCGGACGATTTAATTCCACGTCCGGCCGTTACTGGTAGCCAGAGGAAGCCGGTCTAATGGTTGGAGATGGTTATCTGCTCGTTTAGCTGACCACCACCAGCGGGCACGGCCTAACCGATGAGCCCAAGATGCGTCCGTCCGTGGGCAATCCACGAGAAAGCCTTTCGAAACAGCCTTTGCATAGTGAAAACTCCTCCCGTTCAATACCCAACGACCCTTTTTCCCTCCCGGCTGAAGCTCGGTAGAGTTTCTTACCACATTTTCCTCATTTCCTGTGCCTGATGCTGGAGCCTTCCGTTCCGCTCTGCCGCAAGCTACCCGGACAGATTTGCCACATTTGGATAGGCCAACTCTGCGTCTCGAGCCGGTCCAGGGTTTATCGGCGCAAGAGTCATCCCAATCACCGTGGTATCTACTGGCAGAACCGGCCAAACGGTTCGGGTCCTGCATCCCGGAGCCAAAAAAGGATGTTGCTCATATTTACGAGCTTAGCGTGATACTCGACCCGTACCACCAGTACCATAATTATATTACATCATCGGGCAACCCCGGGGGGCCTGGCGACCTTTTCTTCCCATATTTGTGGTTTCCTATGTGGGATGGAAAGACCTTCCCGACTCGAGGCATCCCGTGTGCGGTGCTGGCAAAATACTGCCTGAAATTGAAAGACATTGGTAGCGAGACGAAGAGCTTTCACGCGAGCGGTAGGTGAGCAATCGTGCCCAGAATATAATGGAAAACTATTTCTGACACTTGGACTATTATTCGGTACGGGCTGTGTCGTGTTGCAGGAGCGCGTATCCAAACGGCAAATGCATGGGGAGTGGAAGGCTGAGATGCTTATGGGGCTATGTAGATGGTTTATATTAAAGCCAGGAAATGTAATTGCAGTTAGCACATTGCATGAAGCCAAGATGTCGAACCCAGGCGTGTATTACTGAAGTAAATTTAAAATATCAGGCTATAAATGACCTACCTTTAGCAATTTTCGTGACAAGGTTTGCGAACCTGTTTTGAATTGCATTCAAATGTCGTCAGTTAAGTTCATGCTCTATTTTTTTAAACAAACGAATATTTCTGCAATATTATTCATGCTTAAGAAGATATAGGCGATTTGAGCCCAAAGACAAAATCATCCTCTTCACTTGTACAAAATAAGCATTTGGGGAAAGATATTTAGTTGTACATGGGAAAGTACATGACCCAACGAGAAAATAGGTAAAAACAGAAGACAGGAAAAGATACGTGGACAAATTGATTTTAATTCAGCGTTCAAGATTTCCTATAAAGCTATAAAGCTATAAAGTAGAAATGGAAAAAAAAACCAGGAACTACACATGCATTATCATAGTTTCCTTTACAACGGTCAACATTTTTATTACAACATTTTCTTGATGCAAATATCGTATAATCCATAGCACGTTGGCAGAGCTTGGAAGCTTGGAATCCATTCAAAGGAAGGTTACTCGATATGCTATCAAATTACTTCCGTGGAGGACTGGAGACACTCTTCCTTCATACGAAGCAAGGTGTTTGCTATTGGGTATCCAGTCGTTATTATCCCATCGTAGAGTAGCACAATGCATTTTTGTAGCCCGCCTGCTAGATGGCTCAATTGATGCCCCTTCTATCTTAGGTTCCTTAAACTTATCCGCGCCTACCAGTGCTCTTAGACCACGACAATTTTTAACCACTTCACGATATCGGACAAATTTCGGCCAAAGCGAGCCTCTCAATGTTATGCGCGTCGCGTTTAATAATGTCTATAATTTATATGAGTTCAACATGACTAAGTCTGCGTTTCGTGAGCGTCTGCGTTTAATGTATAGAACTTAAGTTAGTTTTAAGAAATTCATGTAGACGATAAAGTCCGATGAATAAACTCAACTATATTATATTATTATATCCCCACTAGTTGGGTCCTTTTTAGATGGGTCACTCGATCGTTGGTACCTCAATAGTTGGATTGTATGTCAACCAACGAGGTTGTCTTATGCAGCTGCATAAAGAGAGTGTATGATGCACTTGCTTTGTTCACGTTACAATTGATGCATTATTCTTCCAAAATGTTCATAGTTTTATGGAAATTTTATGAATTTTATTTATTTGTTTGTTTCATGAGAATGAAAATTGACAATTATTCAAAAACTTTACAAAAACAAAGACTTTTATGTACAAAAGCGAATATTAAAACGCAATATGCGTAATAACGCATGGCTACTGCTGTCAAACAACCCAACTAGAGTTAAACCCCATTAGTTGGGTATTGAATGCGCTCCGACTAGTGAATTCAAACTCGATAGTTGAATTGTTTGGCAGCTATGCAATTGTACATCAACAATCCAAGTAGCCATGCGTTAGTACGCGAATTGCAATTTTATGTTCGCTTCAATACCTGAAAATCATTGTTTTGCATGTTTTTTGAAAAATTGTAGATTTTTTTTGTATGTTCAGGCCAAGAACAAAGGGTATGGTAGGGGTCAGCATTTCTTGATATTTTAGTCTGCTGAGTTAAAAGGACTGGCTAGAGCACGAGGTAGGTGAAACACCTAGTGCGTGGTATCGACGACCTGATATTCATTAAGACACTGTAATGATGTAATGTGGAGCATGCATCCGTGATGGAGTGGACGGCCTTAATACTTCCTTTGGTCTGCATCAAATCTATACTAAAAATTCCTTCTTCTTCTTCTTCGTTGACACAACAACGCAGTAAGGTCAAGGCCTAACCAGAACATCATGCTGGGCTTTGGCTCTTTCTGTGACTGAATGTACCCGTCCATATCAAGATTGTAAATCCTGCGTATGGGGGGTTGTGATTAAGTGTACCCATAGCAGAATAGTAAATCCTGCGAATGGGGAGCGGCAGTGGTCCGAATGAGATTCGAACCGGCGACGGGCTTTTTGACAGCCCTAGGCCGTTACCACTGGACAACCGAGCCGGCCCAAATTCCTTGGGCTTGGTTTAAACTTCAGGAGACCTCAAGTCACCGCGCGCTTCTGAGGCTTGAATCCTGAAACCAACGCAATTGCAGTGCATAACAGCTATTCAGATCGTGGCTTCTCGAACACCGGATTAACTCGCTGGGACTACTATCTAGAGTAATCCTCTACGTTTCTCAAAGAGTGCTTCTGATAAGGAGACTATTAAACGTAGAGTAGCACTGTCTTTTCTTTGGTTCCTCAGGTCTATTTTTCATTTTGAGAAATTTATTCATTTCATTCAAATGTAGATTTATTTTCTGGTATAAGTACAAGACCCCAGCAATACGGCCTGGCCGTTACTACCGAATAAAAAAAATAAGTTCAAGCCCCCGTTAAAAGATTACATGTGGAGGAAATTAATGAGCTAAACAGTTTTGGTAAAGTGTGAAACAGATCAACGAAATTATAAGCACAATGAATCCATTCTGCTTCCTCCACTCGGATGCAAACACACCCAACCTTTTCCCTTTGGATACAATCCAACTTCTAGTGATGCTTAAAGATTAGATCTCCGAATGGTTCGTTCATCCAAAGCACATTATCTAGGATTTACCAACCAATGATTAATGTTGGTGGAATGCTGGCCTGACGTACCTTCGCATGCCCTTGCCGTGCCGTGACCAGCCAGTACGCAGTGCCTGTAATTAGTTAGGCATGACATCTTTTACTAATTTGGAATTATTTAATTGCATAGAAAACGGAAAACAAGGCACATGACAGCAGGCTAATACCGTCCAAACATGAATGTCCCGGTAAAAAAAACGCGCCGGGTAAAACATCGCCCGCGTGCAGGCTCGGTTCGCCTCTTTGCCTTGTAATACACTTACATATTTATATCTCACGAATGCTCTGGCATGCAAATGATAAATGATACACTTTTTCCGTTACACTGAAATTGAAAAATCGTACCTTTCGGGAGGCGCGGGTTTCTGGTCTTCGCACGTGCAACATTTGTTTCCCATTTGCCTCGATTCGGATCTTTCGTGATCTGCTCCTATATTTGGTGACAATTTTTCAACGCCACCTTCAACCCACCCCACCATTGGGAGGGCATTTGCCAGTTTGCAAGCAGGTTGTTTTTAATTTGATCGTACAGTTTCATTCTACACAAGCGTTCGTTGGTGTTCGGTTGGTGGTGATGATGGTGCCGCCACCGCCGTCAGCATGGTTCGTTAGGTTTCCGTGTCACAAGGAGAAGCGGAACTCACACCGGCTGCGGGTATTTAGTTGATTCTTCGGGGCTGTATCTTGCTTCCTAGGAGCTGGGTTCAGCTTCCCCTCTCCACGGTTATGCTGGCATGAGCCAGTGCGCCAGTGACTGTCTTCCCAGGGCGTTCGTGCACGTGAAGCATAACCGAAGTCACTAGCACTTCACACATCATGTAAATATCTCATTAACGAGCATAAATTATCAACACCGCCACCCCCTGCCGCCCTTGCCCCTGCGCCCCCTTGGAGGCGTGCCATCGGCGGCCCTTTTCCCTCACACCGGAACACATGTGGTCGGGAGCGGCAGTGAGTGGCTCGAGTGCAACCGACCGCTGCCGGCTGGGCGACAGTTCGGTAACGGCGTTTGATTCACTCGCCTCGTGCAATCGGAAACCTGCCTCCTGCTGAGCATATGCGTGAAATTTCTTTGTCGGGAAAATGTGTCACGGTGCCGGAGCCCTGGGAAACCCAGGGGTGCATTCAGGGGAAGCAAACAGTACACAAAACAAAACAATGTGAAAAAAGCGGAACTTTGGGGAAGTTTATCAACACCGACGACACATGCACTGTTCCATCTGTTGTTACTTTTTACTCCCTTTTTGCGGCGGGGGTGTGTGTCGATTTCTGGGCTTTCCCCGGATTTCCTCGCACAAACGAATGTAAATAAATAATGTAGCGTGGAATCAATTTAACCAAGCCTTCTGCTGCGTGTACGGTTTGTTGAAATTTTTATGCACTGGAAAACCCACATCGATCACATCCGAAGCTTCATAATTTACTGATTGCACACAATGGGCGTAATTCCTGTGCGCCAGATTGTACACCGAGAGCGGGTGGAGTTTCGGGGCGGAAGGATGTAGGACGCGTTTCTACACGATTACATTGGCAATTTGGGAAGCTTGAGGGTGGTTTGTACAGTAACAATACTCTTTCACTAATGTTGCAGAATTAACAATTCAGTAAATGTTTCGTCTTTAACACTGGGGTGTGTTTCATCTGGCAAGGTAGAAGGAGCTGGCTGTCAAATCGATAGATAACGTGGATAATCGATGCTAGTCATCGGGACGTTTTCAAATGAAAGAAAAGACTCACAGTGTGTGTGTGGTTTTTCGCTCGGTCCAAACTGCACTGCTTGGTTGTTCTGACATCAAAATTTGTCGTTTTACATTGGTCTGATCGTTTAGCTTAAAGCACTTTCTATATTCCATGTTTGGAGTTTGAAAATCAAAGTATAATCTGATTTCCTGCTATTTTTTATTATGAATTGCTCTTGTTAGGTTTCAAAATCATGTTTATTGTCCGAGTTAAATTTAATTTTAAAATTTGATTGTCCTACATTTTCTTAGAAATATTTTATTAACGCCAATAAACTGGACATTAATCCGTTTCACCGAACAAAGGAGGGATTGCAATATTCGGATTGTTTTGTTTTGCTGGGTGTCTCTGTTTTCTAGTTCAGGTGGTGTGTTGTATTCGGAAGAATGGAAGTCGTTGTAAATTTGGACAGCAGTATTGTTGCAATACAATTCTCATGCTTAACTTACATTAAAAAATTTTGTTCTTTGGGCACAGTTTCAATTTCTATTAAATAAATACAATTTTTAATTCGCTATTTCAAAGTTTTTTACATATTTCTTTTTGAAGTTGTTTGTGTGATTTTGTATCTATATCACGATTATGTATTTAACGATTATAAAATATTGTTCCCAGAGATAATAAAATCCATGAATTGAGTAAGGTTTCTCAAACAGGTCACAAACTATACACAATTAAGTTATCACATCAATCGATGTGAATTTGGTGTGTGAAGAAGCAAATGGAAGACTAAGTGAACCATAAGCATATTGAAAACATATTATTTTATTTTACTTTGCAATCTTATGTGTTTCAATTATGTTAGAAACGGAAAGAAAAAATAGAGAAAATGAATATAATAACAGCATCACAATGATTGCTGGCTCCTACAGCAACAGGATATTTGGATCTGTGATGTGAAAGATTAACGGTTTATATATGGGAATCGATCTATGGCCAGACTCTGCAGCAATTGGCACTTTTACCATCGAACCACCATTCACATGTGTAACAATTTCAAAAACTTAGCTTATACTTTATTTTACAATAAATAACTCTCACAGGTTTATGCAGTTTTTTCACGATTCACTAAAGGTCTTATTTTTGTACGATATGGTAATATTGTTTCAAGATTGTTAATGGTGAAGTTATATTCATGAGAACCATACTTAATTCAATTAAAGTCCATTTGACGTCTTTTTCAGACAATATTGATTTGCTTATCACATTTCTTTGAGGCATTTAATACCATTGATTAAATTTTTTAAAGTATTTCGTGTGATTCTTTAACTAAATGATGTCAGTTTATCACTTATCCAAACAAGCTACACCCTGTTTGCAAAGCTTTCTTAACAGTAACCGCTTGCAACCACGCGATGATTTTTAATTACTGCCATTTACGTTTCACCCTGTCCCGGACGCTTAAGCGACTGCTCGTTGCAAGACAGGTAGCAGCACAAAACGAAACCTGAGACAAAGTGCAACAAAAAACGACAGTGTGTAATGGCAGATGCGAACGTTTCGGTGTGATGAATAATTAACTAGGATACATTAGGGTGTATCAAAAATGCATAATCAAACGTTGCAGCAACCGATGGGACAATGGTCCACCATGTCCACCGGATGCAACCGCTAAGTGCAGGCAGATAATTGGGCAAGGGGCACCTCCAGGTAGGAGCCCGGCCACCCTGCGCTGGGCCTCATAGTGACAATCTTTTGTGCGGTGGGAAATGCAACCAACCGAATGCAAAAAAAAATGAGAAGAGCAGCTCAACCTCACTTCTTCGGGTGAAAGCAATGCATTAGCTTACATTGTAGGCCTGAAACTGGGAGGCAGCGTCCCCAACGGAGGGCATTTGCGGAAGGGTGTATCAAGTGGCGTGTAAATGCAACAAAAAACAAACTGTCAAGTCGTGGTCGTCGAACGCACTGACCGAAACCGAAAGAAGTTGCGAATGATACTGTCAAGCTCGGTGTGAGGACAGTAAGTTGTTTAATGAGAATGATTAACTGACACTTTAATAGCGGCCCTAGTGTGTACTTTGCACGATGGTGGACTGTGGCGCTGGGTAAACAAAGAATTGAGAGAAAAGCCCCATTGCCACAAGACAATGCAGGGAGGAAACACACGGTGATTGTTTTGCGATGAAGCATGCTGTGTAATGATCATCAGGAGAGGTGAATTTTAAATATGAACAGTTATGGAAATCATGTTTGCATAGTTTGAGGGAAAAATTTATTTACTAATTTTTACATTGGAAATTTATTTGCGAGTTTGATTTTGTTCGGTGTTTTTTTTATAGAATTTATAATTGTCTTTTTTTGAAGGAAAAACAATAAAATCAGACAATAAGACTCGTGATAATTTTATTACTGCATATATCTTTTTTAGAACATTTTGGATACGTTCGAATGAAATTGACAGAAACATGCATGATTTTGCACCTTTACGACACTCATCTCCCAAACCTGAACATAACAGTATACAATACAATAAATTTTTCACACACAATCTGCCCCCCGTTCCCGCGTAAATATTGACGGTAAAATTTAACATCAAGTTTTTGATGCGCCAAGCGCCAGTTGATGCTGGTGGTTGGTATTAAAATTTTCGAAACTCATCCATAAACCCGGTAACAATAGCCACATTGGACGAATTTGCATTTTACATGGCGAGTTCGTGACAGGGCTGCTGCATACAGCGCTGGTCCGATCGTAAAGTGTGTAAACCTTTCTTTCGCTCGCCCTACGGGAGCCCTCCGTTGTCTGTTATCGACTTTTTGCGATCGACTTCGATAGATTATGGTTATTGGAAAGTACAGTTTCAGAGTTCTACTATAGGGGGTCTTTACCTACCTCGTTTTTAAACTGTTAAAGCACTCAAAAGTGATATACAATGGACGAGGTTCACATGTGTGCAGGTGTGTGTGTGTGTGTGTGTTTGTAGATGGTGATAAAACATTCACAAGGAATTATTCAATCAACCCATCGCAACCATTCCCTTCGCTGCTGATATTGCGGCGCAGCTCGTGGTCATCAATAACAAAAGCCGCAATGAAAAAGCGTCATAAAATATTGCCATTTTATTTCGAGCTTATAGCTTTTGCTGCATTCTCTGGTGAACATGAAAGAAAAATGTAATTTTAGTTGTTAGATGCTTTGTGTCGAAGGGTTTGTTAATATTTTTATTGATGTTTTCTTCTTCATGAAAATCAAAAGCAAAAGAATATTTGTATTTTAATTAAAGATAGTTAGGGAGAGTAAACAATTATTTATGTGAAAATTATAGTATTTCAAATTAAATGTTTGAATAGGTTTGCTTGATATTTAAAAGAATTACAATGAAAATGCCCACCTTAAGAGTAAAGCAAATAAATTGAAATTAACAGTATGCAAACGATTTCCCCTTTAGATAAGATAAAACGATTGAAATGTTATTAAGATACATTAAACATAATTAATGTTTTAATAGGATAGGTAGGGTAATGATTTAATTATATTTATTTTCGTTCGTTATGCAGCACGAACCGTAATTATGTGGACAGTTTAGCATACAATTTAAGGAATAATCTTACGGAGATCGTCATAAAATATAAAAAAAAATAAATAATAAATATTATTCGATTTTGATATTCCATTTTTTTTAATAACGTATGTTATTTTCAGTTTCCATTCATAAAATGATTTTAAAATTGGTTTTCAAAATTGTCTATAACATGCAGTAGGACTACTACTAGAATATTTTTCTAGAATTTACTAGAATATTTTTCTCTATGTTATTTTAATTTCCGTTGCTTCTTGTGTTCAACACAAGAACACATATTTAAGATAAACGCAGTTCATTTTTGCAATTTAATTGATTTTTTCAGATTCATGAAACTAATCTTGATAAAGGGATTGTTTTGAATAGTTGCTTATTATGCTTTGTAAAGCGAATAATCAGAGCTTTTATCTATGAACGTGTCTGTTTTACGAAACAATTGGTCTTTGAAATATTGCTCTATTGTACTACACACCTTACGTATCTTTAATCCTAGTGTTGTTTTGATGATAAAAGCTCGTATTAAAGTAAATTTAAAAATACCAATACAGTCTGGCTGGCAAAACGGAAATAAACAATAATAATTTAAATATAATTTATCAACGAAAATAATGTAGCTTATCTGGTCAACATGGCCATTTTCAAACAACCTTTTCGAAACAGTTGCCTGTTTTAATAAATTAATCGACAGGTTGCTTACTTACTTACCGCTCACGGTCTTGCGCCGTCGTCTGTCAATCCGTTATCACGGCCTTAATGGCGGACGCCTCAGCGCCTTCTTCTCAGCTTGGGCCTACCACGTCTCCTCTGTGGACGGCCTAAGAGGACTTTACGGACTGGGTCGTCCGGGTACATGCGTATAACATGGCCAGCCCACCGGAGCCGGGCGAGCTTAATCCGCTGCACAACAGAGAGATCGTTGTACAGCTCGTACAGCTCGTCATTGTATCGGCTCCTCCATTGTCCCTCCTCACGTATGGGGCCAACAATCCTCCTGATCATCTTCCTGTCGAACGCGGCTAAGAGGGTTTCGTCAGTTTTGGACAGTGTTCATGTCTCAGAGGCATACGTGAGTACTGGAACTATGTAGGTGCGATACAGACCCAGCTTCATCCTGGCCACCAGCATCCGTGCGCGGAGTACGACTTCTATGATGTTGTCGGTTCTGACTTTTGACCCGAGATAGGTGAAATTAGCGACGACTTCGAATGTGCGTTCACCTGTCCTTACGTCACCCCTACGTAAATCGGCATTTGTTAGTAGGGCCGCTGGTAGTGCTACCATCAGTTTGGTCTTTGCCTCGTTAATCTGCAACCCGAGGTCTTCTGCCGCCTGCTCGATCCTTTGGTAGGTTTTTGCTACATAGGAGAGCCGCTACGAAACCATTCTTCGAAAACATTTAATCAATGTGGTACGGTGATCGAATGGTAATGGCGCTAGTTTCGTACAATACCCTGCAATGTTCTGATCTCATTACAGCACTAATTACCTTGCTATGAACACACCAGGTCTCAGAAAACCAAATTAAGCAAGCTCCATGAACAGAATTTAGCTCTATAAACGGAAAACATCATGTATGGTATCATTAATAATGACTGAAAAAAGGGCGCTGAATGAAACACAGATTGGGAACCACTGATCTAAAGCCAATTTTATTTTCTTAGTTTTTCTTATCCTAACCTAAAACACTTATTGTTTATCATGCTTTATGTAAACGTTTGCTTGTGATGATTTTTTTGGTAGGTTTTTGTTTTACCCTCCCCAAAAGCGTTGTAAACGAATGCATTGACTTAGAATAAGTGCTGGCCAACCTCATCGTCCATTATAACCTCTACAGCCCAAACCAAAATCCTTCATTCAAACAAACTAATCCCGTACCCTAGGATTAGCAAAGTTTTATAAAATAACCCTCCAAATTGCCCATCTCTGTCCGCTAATCTTTGGGATTGGGACGGAAAAAGGATTTCCGATCTACCGGTAAAACACAACCGATACCAAACATTTTTCTTCTTTCGATAAACGATAATAGGGATTCGAGATAGGGAGGATGCGCCCACGCACAGAAAATTAAAATGCGACCAAGAACCTTGAAAAGTTTTCCCAATCTTTCGATTACCGTTTGCGTACTGATCGACTTTTCATTTGTTTGAGCAAAGCAACGAGGTTGTTGTAGAGAGCTCTTTTGAATTTGAGTGTGTTACTCGATTATACTGTGCTCAATAGAATTAGTGGCTGGTTCCAATCTACTTGGGCTCGCAGATTACTTGTTATTATTTTCTTTTAGAAAACTTTCTCCAGCTTTTTGCGCTCCAGCTTAAACATCGCTTCTTGTGGATTATTATTTTAGCGTAAAAATTTTTCGCCCTTCGATTCGGCGGGCATTGTTTGCTTCATTTGTTCAGATCTTGTTCTTGGTTGAAGCCTTATTTTGTTAAATTATAGGGAGAATTGCGCAAGAACAACATCATCATTAGAATTTAAGGCTGTTGTTGTTCAGATTCTCGTTTATTTTATCTTTTCCAAACTTGTTCTTCTTCCAACCAAGTTTTCTTACGTTGAAGCGTTGACTTCAATATTTACGTTGGGCGTAGTGAAAAGTGAAACGAGAAACTTTTTCGCCAGTAAACAATAACGACCGCTTACAATAATTTCGATAATGCCATTGATTGTAGAAATTTCCTCCATCTAGTCAAACATTAGTGAGCTGAAAAATGTTACAATGATTTGGTGGAAAGTGTAGAAGCAATGGAATTAATTGTACCGCTAGCGAAAAAGTTTTCTGATTTTGATGATAGTAGCTTTCATAAGAGAGATTCTCAACAATCGCCATCTAAATTACAGGTATTGTTGTAAATTTTACTAACTAATTAGGCTTAACAAATATCCTTTTCAATCATCGTGAGTTCGGCGTGCCTTACCAACGATCATCCACCGTATAAGCCCCCGTTTGGCTATTTAGGATGAATCATAGAGGCCAAGCCAATACAGTTTTACATTTGGTTTTTGGTTTCAAGTTTCATATTTGTTCATAAAAATATGTTTAAGCTACAAAAAATTAATCTTTAACAATTCAACAGATTTTATTGTAAGATAAAAACAGCTCTAAAATGGGACTTTTGAACCCTTTTCTTAAACAGAAGGTTTCCATTATTTTAACGCTCTTTTATACTGGTTTATCATAGCCTTCAGAAAAGAGTTTAAAGTTACGTTTGAGTAACTTTCTGAATTAAAGTTGAGAGCACTTAAATTCAGGCATCTCAGTTTTTATCCTATCTTGTAACTTTCTGCCCACATGGAGACTTAATAGAAAGAGTGTATCCTAAAACTGTTTTTACACAAGAATAAGACTGACCTAAAGCTATGTTTTGTTACAAAAAGACCAACATCTTAAAAACCTTACAATAATGTGAAAAACCAACTCAGATTCATAGCGTTCACTGGATGGCAGAAAATTTTCTTTCCTTTAGTCAAACTTGATCATAGTTGAACAAAAATTTTAGAATTTCGGTCAAAATGATCATAGTTATTTTCAATAAGCAGAATATGTTTTCGAAATCTTACATATGCATAATACCATATGTTTCGTTGATCTCGATTTTGAGCCATTTTATGAGTGATACAGATAGTAAATAGCTGTTTAATATTCTACACAATCAAGAAGCTTCCTTATCATTGTGTAAAAAAAGTTTTTCGAAAAGTTATTTAAGCTACCCTCCATGCGGGTTCACAGTCAGAAGGTTTGTGGGGAAAAGCTGAGGTTCTCGACTTTAAGTGTTCACTAATGTTTTATCAGAAATCGGTCACCAATATAATCTCTGTTGAAATAAACGCGCTTCACGATTCGTTCCTTTCTGCACGGTTATAAAGCTCCTGCAACCTATTATTTCCACTGCCAGATGATGGGCTTGACCAACATCAAGTCCCGGCACATGGACGGGCAGTTCTACTTCTAGATCTTCACCACCAAAATTGATGTACCTTCTCTCCTTAGCTCTATTCTTTCAGCTCTTCTTCTTCTTCTTTATTTACCGAGTGGATTGTATTCTTCTATGGTTGAATTCAACATATAATCAAAGATCTACCATTTTTAAAGGTCTTCGAACCCTTGAGTCATATACCTATGTTAAATTACATTACACAACTTATATATTTTATGACTAACTGTTTCACTGTCACGTTCCTCTATACCATCCTTCCTAATTGATCCTTTTCTCTTGTTTAAAGTAAAAAAAAATCAACCCTTGATAAGTATCTATACAGATATAGATGATAATTTAATAAATCAGCTATAAACAGTAACAATATAAATTATAATAATTATAATAAAAACTGGTGTTATTTTAAAACTCGGGTGAAAAGACTGAAGAATAATTACCAGTTTTTTTGCCAATTAAAATTGAAATAGAATGGTGTTGTTATATACTTGAATCTTTCAAGAACCATAAATGTTAATTTGGCTATTTGTTATTTTGTATGAGTTCAAAGATTTCGATTGATCACAGTCTTTTTCTAACAAAAGGCGACAACCTCTCGAGGCTGTCTTAGAGCTCCATCCTTTTATTATTAACATCCTTCCTGCCCCGTGGAAAAACACCTGGCTAACACCTTTCCACAAAAAAGATCAATTATCGTGGCATAACTTCACTCA
>KB671730.1:59158-85648 GCA_000349105.1 Anopheles epiroticus
AATTTTAATTTTAAACGAGAGGGCTCACTAGTCCATCGTAATTTTTAATAAAATAACAAATAACAAAAACATCAATCAGGCCTCAAACATCAATTTATTCATTTCAGGGCAAGAATAAAGAAACTAGTTTAGAATGACAATCCAATATATCACACACACATTCACGTGGATCAATGAATTTTATGAGCTCTGGTTACAGCAGTTACAACTTTGGTTACAGCTCTGGTTACTTCTCCATGTTCTCCTATGTGCAGAATATTTTGCCAACGTTCGTATCCAAACGCACGCACACACCCACTCGCTTGGTCAAAGAAAAATCGGTATGATTAATGTGCCTGTGCGAGACATAACTCATTTCCACAATGGATTTAAACTTTAATCGGTGTGTTGCATATCGTGATTTAAATCTTACTTCCTCGACCGACGGGTTAAGCGCTGGACCGCACCAAACCCCAGCAAATGTCAAAACCAACGAAGTGTGAGTGTGTGAGTGTGTAACGTCCTCGATGTGATAAATTTGTTCATTGACTGTCCGAAAAAGGCGAACGTTCCCTGGTTCGGTGGTGCGAAACGTGAAAAGATTTTTCCAACCGACAAAAAAAAACCCTGAAAGTCAACCACCAAGCGTCCTTTTTCCAGCATTCCCGTACGTGCTTTTTTGGGTCTTACAACCTCGGTGAACAGTGAAAAGTAAGTCAAAACTGGGGATTACGCAGGGAAGCAAAACAAAGTAGCGAAGGAAAAAAAACGACATAATAATAATAAATATATATATCTATCTACACGGGCGGAACAAGGTGCACAATCTGGAACACGTGAGGACATCGCCAAGATTTATGGGCGCCATAAAGATGACAAAACTTGTCATTAATTAAACGTAATGAATTGCCATTATCCACCATTAAGAGTGGCTGCTGACGATTTTGGTCAACTGTTACTGCATCGTTTGTCAGCTGCGCAGGGCTCGGTTTGGCTGATACGGTGCCACTGTAATCGTGACTGAAAAGCGAATGCTTACAGAGGGTTTTGACTTCGCCCGGCCGGCGATCCATTTAGCTGATTGTAGGGACACGCCGAGTCTTCAGGCTGGTGATTGTTTCTTTTCCGAGCGGTTTGGTCCGGCCGGTGGTAAGTAGCTCATGTGGAGTTTATCAAATCGAGACTGCTGCTGGCTGTTCCAGCTCAAACCAGCTGTTACTAGGTGTTCTTAAGGAAGAGTTATGGTCCAATATCTGGCTCTAAATAGGCATTTTAAACTATTACAAAATGGTCTACTCAACGATGGGAAAAAAGTGGCCATGGTTACCGTTACAGTACATTCACACCTGGATGTGAAACACTCTCTTGCTAGCGGAAACTCGATAAGGTAGGACGCGATAGGACCTGAACGTTCATGTCAGAATAGTCTGAAAGGGAGGGACCATATTTCCCAATCTAATAGACTTTTTGCTTTAAATTTGTCTCCAATATAATTAGCAATGAAACTATGTATAACAATTCCATTGTGACAAGCAATACGGTTTGGTCGTTACCACCGAATAAAAAATTTCCATTGATCCACATTTTCCTTTAAAATAGCTTTTGTATAGCTACGGTTATTTAAAATTGAAAGAACAGCTTATTTTAAGATTATTTTAGGGATAACTGAACGAATTCAAAATGCAAAAAGGCATTGGACAATATTTAAGCTTCAACGATATTCATTTGCTCATTTTTGTTGCATGTTTTTTTTATTTTTAATTTCCCTCCTTTTTTGACCTTATTTAAATTGTATTTTTTAGTTAACGTTAAAAACGAGGATAAGGTTTTCATCTTTTAAACTATATTTGTGTTGTCCTTAAGAAAAACAATTAATATTGATGAAAAACAAAATTGACAAAATAATTAAATTGACGAATAACAAAAATTAAGCAATACGACCAAGCCGTCACTACCGAAATAAAAACAAATAACAAACTTACAAAAAAAAACACGAAATAATGATGAATTTTGAATTCTAGTGCTGTAGGTTATACACTATACTAAAATGATCCAGAAAAGTACGGTAATTTTACATATAGTTTCAACTTTTTATGCTTAGTTTATCTGAAAGAAAAATGTTAAAAAATTATGTACAGAAAGCAAAGCTTACAAACAAAAAATACACAAAAATGTAAAGGTAAAATTAAAGGTTAAGATATTAAATCACACTTTCACTATCGTAGGGTAAGGTGTATTATCTTAAAGATTATTTAACATTTATGTACAATGATTTACGTAAGGGGAAAAGAAGTTTTGAAAATCAAATGTAAGGTTTAAGAGTTTTTCTCTTAATACAATTCCATATGCACGAAAGAGTAGTAAATAAGCAATAAGGCTTGGCTGTTAATACTGAATAAAAAACCAAATAAATAATCGCATTTGTAGACATTGCAAATCCAAAACAAATATTAAATGAAAAAATAACAATATTTTTTATTTTGCATTGTACATGTTTCCTTTACTATATTGATAAACATCAATTGGAAATTATATACAAATATTTTAAATTAATCATCAAAGAAAGCGATATTTACATCCAATTAGGCCAACAACCTAAAGCCAAATATGTAAATAACTGCGAGGACGATTATTATGAAGATTTGACCAAATTGGTAAATTTTCGTTTCAAACACCCGTTATTTTCTGAAAAAGCAAGTAATTTTTCGTTATGTGTTTGTACTTTATTCAATGAAACATATTCCTGTTTGAAAAGAATGTGTTAAACCAGTGAGGACATGTACTGACAGAGAAAAGAAAGTTCAAAATAAATATATCCCCATTAAACCATTAACCAGCCGACGAAAACAGGCGCGTTAAATCTTCATATGACTTTAATAATCATTGACAGCGTGCTTAAAATGACATCGTGGCCCGTTTCGTCGTTTTGCAAAGACATACTGTCCGACGCACTGCTGCCAGCATCATTATGCACCGATTCCGATATTACCAATGCGACAGTAATGAAATTATAATCGCCCGAAGGATCCCACTCAAGCGCATCCCCAGCGCCGGTGCAATCTGTTCCACCCACCCTACGCCTCTCCCTACCAGTTAAGCTCCAATGGGAAGAAAGAGCGCACCCTAAGCACGGGTGCTGGCGAAGAACGCAAAGCACGGCAAGAAGGACGCATTATGCCCGCCAGTTATCGAATCACATCGCGCACGGATTGCAGTTGCTGACAGTAAAATTGTATTCAAATGAAATGCACTCCCATGACAGCGCATTTCCGAGGGCACAATACACGTCCCGGGTGCATTCCGTGGTGCATCCCCTTTGGTGGCGTAGGATGGGTGGTGGGTGTACCTTCCCCCACCACATCAAACCCAACTCTCGAAACGACGCAGTGTGCGGAGGGAGCGAGTGTTGCCTGGACTGCGGGGAGTACCGCAAATGGCGGATGATCATTACCTCAATGAGGGAAGCCGATCCATTCAGCGCTCTCATCTTGCGAATAAAAGAATTATAATTGAATGAAAATGAAGACATTTGCAAACGCACAACGCGAGAAAACCAACGCCGCCAGTGGGACCGAAATGGTACCGCGCGCTTCCGTGGTTTTGATGGAAACTCGGTAAGGTGAGTATGACAACGAGGTCAATGGCCACCAACTTAGCAGCAGCAGCAGCAGCAGCAGCAACAGCATCATCATCATGTGACCAAAACTGGTGGACATTTCAATTCCGGCAGCGGTTGCGTCGGTGAACAATGGGGTGCTGGCCTCGGAAGGTGCATGCGCGCAAGGGAGGAGTAGGTACTTGAGTTGCCGCCTGATGCAAAGTGCATCTCCATCAACCACTGACGGTGACGGCTAATTAACGAGCACAGGCATAGGAGAGTGAAAGAGAGAGAGAGAGAGAGAGAGAGAGAGAGATTAAGAGCGGGAGGGATGCACTGGGAGGCAGCAATTAAAAGACACAATTGGAGATTAATGTATGTGCGCGCTGCTCATCCTTGATTGATGACGTGAGGGACATTCAGCGCAAAAGGAAGTTGGTTAGCTTGGTTCGCCCGAAGGGTGTTTTTTTCTTCTATTTTGATATCTTTTTTGTTTTGCTGAGAACCCCTTTGCTATTGCACGTTTGTCTTATCTTTTTATGGATTATGCACGAAGATGACGCTCGAATGCACTTGAACTATGGCTCACCCATTACCTTCATGTAAATGTGCCCATTTATCATTCACAGCATTGTCGCGAGCGACAGCAACGTGATGGTTTACTTTAGCGCTGGAAAAGTTGATGTTATATTAAATTGTTCCTTGCAGTGTATTTGTGCTATAAAACAATCATCATTCCTTACACAACATTTTTTATTACCTTTACACACGGTTTGTTTGCGAGGAATGTTATAAATAGTTTGTACAGGGTTATAATTATGAGGAGAAATTTTTTTTAAAGTATTTTTTAATTTTCATTAGTTCCAAAAGTGTATGAAAAATGTACGAGGTTTTCTAAGGTTTAAAAATGTACGAGGTTTTCTCGTACTAAGGTTTTCTTATGTTTAATTAATGAAATAATGGAGCTACTTGGAACTTGTATTTGGACTTGAAGTTTAAAAGTGAAATTTTGTATAAAACTATGAATTATTATGATGTCCTTTTTATAATCGATTTGACCCTTGAGACCACGTGTCATGTGTTACACATAACTTTTATTAAATTTCATTTACTCTGAGCAAATGCAAACCGATAGAATAGAATAGAATAACCTAGAACTTCCTAGAAAATCACCACATTTTAAAGGCATGTGTAAATAACTGGAAGTTGTCGTATGAAAATATTTTTTGCTGTATCCTTTTATCTTTCCTCTATGTAATAAACTTTACATCTTCAATGTTTGCAAGTAACAAGTTTTGTTTTTCATTCGCCTTGTTTCTTCATTACTTATTTGTCTTTGGTTTGTCCTTTCTTACGACCTCAAATTTAAGGTAATCCTTTGATGTCTATTATGTTTTAAGCTTTCACTTCTCCATTATTGTATGCTGCTTTGGATATTGTAGACGATATAGGATAAGGATATTGACTCCTTGCTGTATCGAAATGTTCTGGTTTTGTCTTATTTTTTGTAGTTTTGAAATAATCTATTTTAGATGGTTTGTTCCATTACTGCTTCGTTATACTTTACTTTTTGAGTGTCAAGACATCTGTAGTATACAGTACTGTTGTTTAAATGTTAGTTTGCGTTAGTATTTTTAGCTTTTTGAGTTTTTTTTCCCCTAAATCCTTTCTCCTTGATGATTCTTAATGAATGATATTTATTTATGGTTATGGATCTTAAAAAGGACTATAATCTAATCATTCTTGTCTTTCTGGGTGTCTACCATAAATCTAATTTAGCTTTTTTCTTTTGTGTTTCCAATTAGGTGTTGCATTTGTAATGCTAGATAAATGACAGGTATCCAAGGTGTTTTACTTAAAATAATTTTCACGTTCATTCTGTACCCCCATTCCTTTAATATTTCATCATTATTCATACGATGTCAATAATCAGTGCTTTTCTATTACTTGAACCGTTTTCTTAAAGCTTATTTTTTTGTTGTGTTTTTACTTTTATTTTTAAATTTATTACAACGTTCTTTTAATCTTTGTAAACTTTAACTGAATCAAATCTGAAATTTATATCAACAAAATACATTTTATTTTCAAAATGTATTTGTACTTTTGCCAACATATAAATTTGACTATATACCGCTTTGGTTGTAGTTACTTTGTGTAATGAAGGATGTACTCATGTGGTTTTTGACGCTTTAAGGAGTTCTTTTTGTGTGTAACAAATCTTTTGTGTTCTACTCTTTCAGTACCACATTCGAATTTTGTTTTTCAGAACACATTCTGAGCATGGTTTTACATTTTTACTTGATATCAATATAAAACTACATTTTATGCATCATGATATCCACATTTAATAATTTTATAGCTTCATGGTTTTGTTTTCTTTCTCAAATTAATTAAACGTTTTGTTTGCAATAACACTATTTTTTCTGTTTCTGTTACCTTATTTTATATACCATGCATGAAGAAACAGTTGCAAGAATACCTTAACGAGCAAACTTTTCCGGTGTTCCTTCAACCACTTGGTTGCAGTGCCAGGCAAAGCCATACATAAATAACAATTTGTCTTCAAATCCTTGTGTGGCTTCGGAGTGAATAGGAACGAAAATTCTCTCGACACTTGTTTTCTACAACAACTCCTCCATCACCCAGCATAAACTTGAACTGCTTCCGTAGAGCACGGTACGGTACGAAAAAGAACGAAAAAAATGTCTAGAAAAATACATCGAGCTGGAACGCTGGCCGAAGCTACGGTCCCGTGCGGGATAAATTCACCCGAAAGGATATAAATAAAGTACTGGTGAATTATTTTCACACCTTCGCTTCGCTATCAACCTGACCTCAACCGGGTGCGGATGGGTGATTGCTAAACCCTAGCAAGCAAACCCTCCAGTGGTGGCAAATGAGTTCGGTGTGCTACAGCTGTGTGGTGTAGTACCGTCCCGAAAAGCGTAACGGAAGAATGAGCAACAAAACCGGAAAACAATGGCTAAGGTACTAGAGCTGATTAAACACTGGCAACTGCTTCAAAGATGGAGTGAAAATGATTGAAAAAGAAACAAACCACGAACGTCGGTGGGACGGTTGGGATGAAGCTTTCCCCTGTTTTCCACGAATGCACGGGCACGGTTTGGGACTAAGTGTTGGAAAAGGAAAGTAAATGGTAACGTTTCTTAAATCCCTTCGAAGCAACACGGAGCTTTGGTCGATCGTTGGAACGAACTCGGGCGGGATTTTCACACTCGCCTATGTTGCAGCTTAATCCTTCTCCCGTTTTCTTTCACGCCTTTGTCGCCACCCTGCGGGACTCCTTCCTAGATTCGGCAAAACTCTTCCAAGCTTCCCGCTAGCACCAGCCCGGCCGGGCCGTGCTCGAATGAGATCAAGGAGAAATTATTTTTTAATTTATTGTACGATTCGTTTCAATAATCATGAAATATTGAGGTTAATACTTACGATCCCAACGTGCGGTGCTCGGTTTGCTGCTGGCGATAAAAAAGGAACCCACCAAGCACCAGCACCGCGCCCGCCGTACGATGCTGATCCTGCTGTCTTAGTACCGGTGCTCCGTTCTCAATGGAGCTGGAAAACAAGTGCAAATTTAGCAATTTGTACGCCTGGTAGAGTACTTTGACGCTTGAAACAACCAATACACTCTACCGACCTACCGGTTATGGCAGAATGAGTGGAACAGGGGAGAAAAAAAGGTAACTAACGATGCCACGAAGTACTTGGCGAAGCAAAGAGGGAAAGCACAAAGTACGGCAAAACAAAACAAATCGTTCTGGAAAATTGCAAAAAAAACACATTGCCGTTTAAGCGTAGGGTTTGAACGGTGGACACCGGTGAGGCCGGCCAGATAGGCAACGCGGAAGGAGCGCCAGGAGCCGAGCGACACATAAAAGCTCACGGGCATGAAACATGAAAGGAAACATGGAGACGGCATGAAAAAATAAACCATCGGAAAACACGCCAAAGGAGCCACCAGCGCAGCGCAGGAAAGTTTTGTGGCAATAAGCTGACAGGAGCTGTCACGGTGAGGAAGGTTTTAATATTTCATGCGAATTTATTTCACCATCATTTTCGCAGCGAAACATTTGATGAGTCAACCGTTTTTGTGTTGCTTTTTCCCCGTGCATTGTGTGTGTATGTATGTGTGTGTGTGTATGAGCGCACTCTTTAAGGTTCAGCTTTTCCCGAAAATGAAAGCCACGCGAAACCGCAAAGGAGAGACACAGTCATGACGGGGGGTGGTGGTGGTGGTGGTGGAAAAGCGAAAACACATCAAGCGTACGCCACAGCAGCGTGTAACCGTGCGACCGTGAGAAGATAAGAAAGTTTGTCACCGAGGAAGGGCAGGATGGGAAGCTGGAGGCTCTGCCACGTGGTCGCCGGATATTTTCGCCAAATTGTCACCATTACGGGCGCGTGAAGAAGAATTATGAGGTATCGGTTGTTTTTGATAATTATCAACGGTTTTGGTGTTTTGGTGGGAAGGGGGATGACATGTTTGAAAGAAATTTTGTGCGGCCTAAATAATTAAATTACTTTTTTATTTTGAGTGAATAGAAGGAATTTAATTTTTTTTATACGATTACATCTTTTAAAATTTAAAAAACTTTCATTACACTTGGAACATGTTAGATCATTTGCGATATTTTAACGTTTTTTGATATATTTAAAACTTAGCTTGCCTTTGATTATATTTTTATTTTGTTGTAGCATTCGTGATATTTCAATTCAAATGCTGCTTTTAATAAAAACCACATAAATAAAGTCTTTGAATAACCAAACTTAAAAGAATTATAGTCAATAAGAGCCGTGACGAAAGAATGTTGGCATAGAAATGACGCCCTTTATTGTTGTTGATATTAACTTTTTTTAAAGATAGATTTATGTTAAGAAATAATTTATGTTTACAACATTTATGATGCGACATACTTAAACAGTTTGATCACTAGGGACATACGTTACTATATTATCACTAGGGACGTACGTTACTATAATTATTCATATTATTATATTATATTAATCCCATACAAGCTTTACGGTTTCGAATGAGTTGAACTAAAGTTTTAAAAAAGAATTCATAGCTTATTAATATTAATATGAAACCACTCTAGCTTTTCACTTTTTAAAGGTGTAGTCCTCCAAAAACAAAGCAAATAAAAAGCTTTTTGGGATTAACACTTTGCTGCTCATAAATCAATTAAACTATATGAACTCCTCCTTGAAGTTATGTAAGTGCATGAGAAACGGTGTGTCTAGTATATTTGGTATGTTTGGCAAGATTAAATCAAGTAAGACTAAAGATCTCCTTACTTTTGGAATAATGGATTATTTATTATATTTTATCATAAAAATATAGAAAACTATTTATTGAGTATCGAAAGTATCGTCAGACATCTTTGAAAACTTAAGCATAATGTTCAGTGCGTTTAAAAAATAGACAAATTATGTATAATACTCATTTTGTAATTGATTGAGGATGAAATCAGTTCTAAATGGTTTTAGATATATTTAAACGTTCTTCAAGAGATGAAAATGAAGAAAGTAAGCAAAACGGCTAGGCCGTTACTACCCAATAAACAAAAAAGAAAAAGTAGGAAATGACTTATCAAAAATGACGTGTTGCATTTTAAGCCAGGAATGGAAATATGAAATGAATTTAAGAATGGAGAAAATTTTGCAAAGCAATAATTAAAATGCTCTACAGCTTTGATAAGAAATAAATATCTGATAAAAGCAGTTAACAAAAAACTTATTATTATTATTTTCTGAGGGATTGCTTGAATTTCATTGTGTTTTTTATTCTTTGCACAGTTGTTAAAAACGAATTATTCAGTTGCAACGATGAATTTTATTATTAAAAAAAAAAACATTTTAAATCCATTGTAAGATTTAGCTGCAAACCGCTAAAACCGTTTCGTAGCATTCAAAAAAATAAGCTCTTCTTCTCGATTTATCATTTTCGTTCATTTCGTCGACTTACAATGCCACACACGAAGCCATCCTCCTTACCTCAACTATTTGCGGTTCAAAACACCAACGCTTTGATGAACCTTTTCAATCATTTGGTTTTGATTTTGTTTCTGTTTCTTAAGACACCTTAGTGGCAATTTTTCGCAACTAAGAAGAACATGAAAACTCTTTTTCGTTTTTTTTTTGGGAATTGTTTCACATGTTGCCTTACCTGAATGCATCAAAGTCGGCATCGGTTCAAAGCGGAGAATGCAGATTATTTTAAAGCTCTCAATTTTTACGACCGGATGAAAAAAATAATGGTTTCAATAATAATGATCGTATCGTATTTATCTTTCCAGGGTAGAATTGTAATCCAAGTTTTTTTTATGTGTTCGTTTGGGCCATGTTCTTTTGGTGAATTCTTTATGAAATATTTGTGCAACAGAATGACCCCAAAAGAGAAGCGAGCACTTTAATCTGTCTGCCGTGGTTTGGGGCGCTTAGATAAAAAGTGTCGGAAGGGAAATCAGCAGAGATCAATTTAATGCATGTGAAGGATGCAGATCGTTGCGAGAATATGTTGTATCACGTTTCAGCACCCTTGGCCGGATTGGAATGGAGCAGAGACCAGAATGCTAAACGATGCATCGAACATTCATTGTCGTCAAGAACTTTGCCAACAAGCAGTGGAAAAATATGGAAATTTTATTCCATTCACCCAGGCACCGTGCTCCGTTCTATTCAGCTCTTGAAACGGTTTTCTCCTCGTGCAATCGGACGTAGCGTGATGGAAGGCGGAGGAAGGAATGGACAGAGACAGAGGGGACTGTTCCGGAGCGGAAATCTCACCACTTTCACATGGATGCAGTTGAGCAACTTTTAAAAAATCATACATTATATGCATGTTTTATGTACGCTGCCTGTGACCATGGATCTTTCCATTATCCTGCCAATTCGATGGCCGGCGGCGGAGTGATATCCGGAGTGAGCGCTATTCTCTCGATTGCTGGTGACATTTCTAAAGCTGCCCAAATCCTTTACCACCATCTCGAAAGTGCAATGCACTGTCCTGTGTGAGCTCCGATTGTATTCACTAAACACATTCTGTAGCAGGTTGATTAATTGCGAAAAGCATTTCACATGCACTGGGTGTGAGGGAGGGTGAGCGGAGGCTTAAGAAAAAGAAGGGTAGTCGAGGTCAAAGCTACGAAAGTGCTTGTGTGCTTTTGTGGGCTAAGAACGGCGGCGTAAGCATCATCGGTTAGTGTCGACCACCACCATCACCACCACTTGCAGCAATAGTGTATCCTACTGTATCCATTTTGGCAGGAAAATACGAACATGGTCTGGGCGGGGATGGACCTGGAAAGAAAAGCGTCTGCCCGGTGCCGTCGTCGTTCGTTGGTCCCGTCGACCCGTTACTTACACTAATGATGGTAATGATGTTGACTATTACAGTGAATGAACTGCACGGAAAGAGCGAGGAATTATGGGCAAGGTTGGTCTGCTGCTAATCGTCCGAATTCAATGCATGTTGGGCAAGGTTCGTTCACTGTCGTGCTCATGGTCACGCTGTTTTTGTTGTGGCACAGAATAAGCAATTGCTTTAAAGTGATTGTTGGGAGTTAAGTTGATGGTGTTATCGTAAACTGGATCATGATATGGTTTTTTAATACATTTTTACTTTCACTCTGTTGATATATTCAACGGTCCTTGCTGGTAAAGACTGCAACGAAGGAGAAACATAACAGACTGTTTAAGACGGATTGGAGTTAGCGACGATCGATCTTGGTTAGAGCTCTTTACTTCCTTAGTAAGTAATGAATGAGATTGAACTCTAAAAATAAAAAAAAAATTTAATGTTAACTTGTATTTTTAAATAGTAAGTACCTTACGACCTTCAACCATTCTCGACGAAAGATGTGTAAAAATAAAAATAGAAACATGAATCATTTCACTACAAAATAAGCCTAAAAACAAAAACATCATAACAATTATCGTAATTCAGATCCAAACAACAAATAACATTTGCCCTTCTATCTCGGATCAAATCTAAACCAATACGTCGTAATTTGCGAACGAAAATGACTTAGTGGCAAAACCAGTGTAACTGTCAGAGGTCTAAGAGATCTGAGTCATTATGTTTTAGATGAGTTTTAAAAGGCTAGTATTAAGCAATACGGCCTTCCCATTGTTACGTAAAAAGAAATGAATGGTTGAGTTTATATTCCTTAAAAACTGTCTAGTACTTCCGATTGGTTTACTACCTGGTTTTAATTTAGATATTTAAATAACTGTTTACCTCTAACCCCTTCTTTATAGTGTCGTGTATTTCTTCTAAAACGTTCAAAATAGTACGATTAGTTAACTTTGTAATAAAATTACTCGCGTTTCTATTAAACAACTCTGCTCTACTATTAGCATTAGTTACTTCCTTGAATGCAGACTGGCAGTATGGATGTACTTTGTTATAGTTCTCGTTTTAGTGAGAAATTGCTTTTGATACTTCTGTTGTTAGATTATTTTCTTTTTAAATTGAATGTTGTTATCAAATGTTGGACGTAGATATTAACGTGGATGTTTTATACCAGGAAAAGCTTATTGAGAAAGACATTATAAATGCCAGATAGTGGTCGAAAGGAGATGAATTTAAACATGTTTTCGGTGCACCAATGTATTTTCCCATACGCAGAATTGACTATTCTGCTATGGGTGCATTAAATCACAACCCTCCATATGCAAGATTTAACAATCTTGATATGGATGGGTACACTACAGGGTTGTTGCACCACCCAAGAAGAAAAATGTTTTTGTTATTGCAATATGAATTCTTCAGATTTGTACATTTGTTCACTTATTTATTACGTATCTGACGGACTGCGTATACCTGTGTTGTCAAAATATACAAAAAACATTCATAGAACAATACTCTCGGTAATGAAGGCTCAATCTTGACTGTATTTAGGAGACGAACCATTCAGCTCAGCGGATCTCGCGAGCTAAACGACGTCCGGGGCTCCGTAACTGAGAAATTGCCCAACGTCGTAGCGTCCTAGCTGGCACGTACCGATTAACCGATTAACCAGGAGTGCCG
The DNA here is from genome assembly GCA_000349105.1 of Anopheles epiroticus. Classification (NCBI taxonomy): domain Eukaryota; kingdom Metazoa; phylum Arthropoda; class Insecta; order Diptera; family Culicidae; genus Anopheles; species Anopheles epiroticus. The sequence continues at coordinate 71,788 of KB671730.1, forward strand.
GACAGTCGATCGAACCGTTTACAAGGCCCGTGATGAATACCAGTCTAGTATGTTGTACGCGGTCCTCCATCGTTGGCAGCCCAAGCATCTTTGACTTTACTTTACACTTTGCTTTAACGAGTGGTTCAACTATTCATTTATATTTTTGTTTATTTACGTAGTTACGACAAGGAAGTTTCGCTATTCTAAATTATTTAAATAGAGCTTCTAAAATCTTGTCGAAATCTGCTTCATTAGTTGCGATTAAAAAATTGGATGGATTATCATTCATAAATTGATTAAAGATCTTATTTGTGATCGAATATCTGGAAACATTTGATTCTATTGGTAAAACGTTGCATAGATGCAGGATGGATGTCCGGGGACCGTCCTTTGTGCAGTGATCCCATCCGGGACAAAACGACAAGTTCGAGGTTCCTACAACGGGTAGGATGACAGTAGCACGTGGAGACGAAAGTGGAAGTGATCACAAAAAGAACGGTGGAACTTTGAAAATGTATATAGCGTTATAACTCTAAGTATTCATAAAAACGAACTCTTCATTGTTCACTACATACATTCTTTTAAAATTACGCTTAAACATTACTTAAATCGTTGAAGTTTTTTTTAAGGAATAGTAGAAACTGTTTTAAAAGATGCGCTAGTTGGATTCTACGCTCATCGTAATATTTGCTTTTTTTGTAATTAATAGCATGTCTCATTTAGACTCATTAAATTCTTCTTTAAAGGTTTGAAAAAAAAACGGAAGGAATGTATCTTATCAATTATTGATCAACTGTTTTTCCTGGGCTGGAAGGCAACATCACTTGCTTATGGGGCGCAGCAATCTCTTTGCCATCAGGCTGGAAGGCTTACTTAATTTATAAAAATACATTGATAAAGTTGATTCCATTATGTTAGAAATTCTATCGAAAAATAATCAAAACCGATTTTTTTAGGCCTGTAGCGATGCGCCAAAAAATTAGTTTTATTTTCTCCGACTTGCGTGTTACAAAAGAGCGCAGTTTTTGCAATTCACCGCTTTTTATCCGCTTTTTTGACTGCCGAATTCATCGCTTAAGCTGACAGTTGGTTGGAACCTTGTTATTTGTATGTTATTTGTATTAAATCATCAAAAACTGAATTCTTTAAGTATCGACTCTCATCCGCTTAAACTTCACAATTCAAGTAGTGTCATGATATCGTAAAAACTATAATTAACTACAAGAAAGTGACTTGAAAAATTTTTAAATAACAGGGGAAAAATTGAAGAAAAAAAGAAATTTAAACTTTTTCAACGCTTTATTGAGATTCTGATCAATTTTGATTGAGAAGTTTCTGTCCGCAAACACGTGCAAATAAACTTTCCCAAATAAATTAAATTATAACGTTTATAAAATACGTCGTGTTGATGATTGAAAGCAAATTTATTATTTATGCTACCGTTTTAAAAAGCAAGCAGTCTATTGAATTATACAGCCAGATGGTATGAAAGCATTTTCATTTGAGCTGCTAAAACAATATCCCTCATTCAATAATGCATTTTAAGAATAACAGCACTGCACACGTTATAGTCATCCTTCGCTGTCGTTGTCGTATTCCGATTTGTCTTCCGTGGCAGCTTCACACCTGAGCATAATTGCATTATTCATATTTGCTTTTGGATTAATTTTACTCCTCCATTATCGTAGCAAACGATTCGCCCACTGAGAAGGGTTGTAACCGTAGGAAGGTGTCGGCATGGATAAGACACTGAATACGAAAATTGCACCAGATTGCTTTGCTTTGTTTACAGCTTCACAAACTGCAACCACACACCATGGTGGGTTTTGTTCGATATGTTTTATTCTGTGTAATTTGCATGCAAAAAAGGTAATGGAATTAATAATGCGTTAGTTTTTTACATGACCATTCTTAAACCGAAAAGCCCGATTATGATAATTTTGCAACTTCTACTGCGATAAGCATCCACCGAGTGCGCCAAGATATAAAAGTATTAAGTTGATGAATTTGGCCAAGGTGCAGTGAAGCTCGAGAAAAACAAAACAAACCCACTGACACGGTGGTTTCGTTGATTTAGATCGAGGAAGAAAAATAACCTCCCTACAAGTGCATTCACTTTCACCAGACCGTGTAAAGGGGGACGAGCCCGCGGCCCGGAATCCCTCATCCAGACGACGCTGATGACGACAGCCTTCACGTTCCGAGCTTTTAATCACGGCTCATGGCTGTAATTAGTCAAAAAATTTCAGACACAATTTATCATCCGCGGACATGGAGGACGTGGTCGGAGCGGCGCAAACGGTCAAAAATTTTATTTCGGAAAGAATACCACAAAAAAACAACCGACACAAAATAACCGTGATAAACCCGGCAATTATTTATATTTTGTTTTTTCTTGTTTGGTTTCTTTGGCCGCGGCTCATGGAATCTGTGGTGGAGTTTGGCGTTGCATGAGGATAAGCTATAAAAAGGTGATGCAGACGTCGTTCCGTTGGTGCGTTCCGGTCGCCAAATTGATGCAGCTTGAAAAAGATGAAACCGTTGCTGTTTTGCGGGTGATGTGTTTTTTTAAACACATTCTACTCGTGGGTAGTTTTCGATCCCTCGGTGTCCCTCTTTTTGCACATTTTTAGCACCGGAAGGCTTACCTCGGGAGATCAACATTTTATGTGTTTTGGGGAGGAGTTTTTTTTTTTCTCGCATATTACAAGCTCCAAGACAGCCGACACAGGAAATGTTTCGCCTACTGGAAGACGCTTCCGGTTGCAGGTACGCGACTGGTTCGGTGCATCTGCAAAAAGCAATACTCGATGCAACGTACACCGAAAATATGGGTGTAGTTTTTAAGAGCTGCATTGAAGCATGGACAAAACAGAGGAAACAGCGAAACGACGCAAAAGGCCAACGCTCAGCCCACACCTGCCGCGGCGAATGTCTAAATCATGCACCAGCGCCACCAACCCGTCGGTGTGGTTAGTTAATGGGTGTTCTCTTACACCGCAACGCTTATCCGGCGTGCCGCGAACAAAAGCACCAAACACGTTAAGACAATGATAATTTGATTAATTATATCAGATAAGTTGTGGTGGAAATGTATTTATGGCTCGGTGCTGAAAGATACAAATTAAACATTGCCGTGTGGCGTTAAAGCGCACAGTCGGTGCAACAAAATAAATGGCGGTGCTTTTTTTGTATGCGCGCATTTGGGATAGTGTGCGCTGTATGTACAAGAAAGAAAAAAAAAACAAGGCACATTTGCATTTGCACAAACCACAAGTATCGCTTCACAGCTATGGATGAAAGCCTTGGTAATAATGGTGCGCATACAAATTATTGCCGGACGGTTTATTTGAGTTTTTGTTTTTAAGATAATTAGGAATGTTCTGTTGACCTTTCCTGGTGTCATACTAAGCTAAAATTTATGTGAAGCGATAACTTCCTTTGTTTCAAAATTATCAGCTGGAGAAAATGTTATTTCAAAAAGGTCACATTTGGTTTTGTGTGTTGCCAATTTTATTAAATTTTATTATGTTTTTATAAAAACTCTTAGAAACAACGAGAAAAAGAACATTTTTATAGAATATTTACTGCAAGCTAAAAGTTAGTGGATACTCGTGAAAAAAAAGTTTTCAATTGATAAGTAGATCGTTACATAAAGTTTTCATTACATTTATAAGTTTCACTATTCAAGCTCGAATTAGACAGTTCTTAAGAAAAGTTAACGTTACATTTTTTTCACTATTCAATATAAGGCTGAAAATGGGGCTGAATACAAGCAGCAGAAATTTCTGAAAGATTGTCATGGAAACTGTTTTCTGGTGGATGATTATAGAGATTCCAAATAAACATCTAGTTCTTGTCCGTGTTCTTGTTCTAGTACTGGTCCGCAAAATAATTCTGCAATTCGTTAGAAGATTTAGTTTGTTATCTTTTTCTCGAAGAACAGTAATGAAAATTACGATTCGTCAACTTCTGAGTGCAACGATTGAACTTTGTTGAAGTTAATTAAGAAAAAAAGGCTTTTCGTACCTATATGTTGCTAGTCTAATTGAAGTGGAAAACTTTGAGGTTTCGATGAAGGGAAACTCTATCATCTTTTACGCACGCAGAAAAAAATTACCTTTTTTATCATTTATTTAGAAATGACTGATTACAGCGTAGTCCACTCTTTAAAGTCCTTTGACGCTATTTTGTGTTAAATTGCAAATCATCAACACTTCCAAAACGCGTTAGGAAGGAATGGCGGAAGTACTGTACGAGATCTTGTAATTCTTATTTTCTTCACACTTTTTGTTTATCCTAACCATCATGTCGGCCATTGTTGGCTTACGAGACTTAGCACACTGTACATAATCTTGGGTGTCTGATATTAAAACAAAATTATTTATCAATTTTAAACATTCATTGATGCCTGTGATATCTGCTTGTTTTTCTTCTTTATTTAGCGAGTGGGTTGTTTTCTTCTATTGTTGAATTCAACACATAATCAAAGATCTACCACTCTTAGAGGTTTTTGACTCCTCGAGTCATATACCTGTGATATATAAACATACATCCCTCAAAGGGTGATACACAGATAGCAGCGGCCTTTCAATGTTTCAATAAAGGCCTAAGTTTCGGCGATTATCACTACAGCCGGCAAAAAATCTTTCCCAGCGAACAATCTCAGATCTGAGAAAAGGAAATCTGGATCTGGGAAATATAGTGAGTGGAGAAGCCATTCGTAACATTGATACGCATTTAATAAATTATTTGCCATTCCTTTCACTGATTTGTTACACAAGGCGTTATATTGATGGATCAAAACTTTCTGTTTTCTTTTAATGTGGTCGTTTTTCTACGATTGTTACAATAATGTTGTTGTTTACCAACAGTCGTACGGTGCTGACAGATCGCCGAAGCATCGACTTATCACGATCATCCGGGCCGGCTGGATAATAGATAAGAACAACACTGTAACGTTTCATCATCCATCCGATCATACGGGCTGGCCGGATAAAACAGATGAACAAATTGTAACGTTACAACGGAACGGAGAGCGAATGTTTAAGCGCGCCATTGCACCAGTAGCAAAAACGACAGAAAGAAATAAAGCAGCAAATTTTTAACTCTCCCTTACGAGCTTAAAAAACTGTTTTTACAAGTGTAATTTGTTTACTCCTGTTACATCCGTCAAAAATGTAATACAATAATGTAATACAATAATACAATACAAATGTTACAATTACTTGATTTAGTAGTCACTGTTATTGTTTTTTCTTTTATCAAGAGATACGTTCAAGATTATTCTTAGTGAATCTTTAAAAAAACGCCAAAACCTTGCTAACTGATTGTTGCGACCAGGTTCATCACGTCAAGTCCACTAGGACAGTAGGACAGAACGGACAGGCGGCCGAAAGAGCCTCCTATAAGGGGGCTCCGTTCATATTAAACCAGCCAAGATTTTGAAGTATAATCTCTTTGTATACTTATACAAATATTAGAATAGAATATTATATATATTCTTATACTTATAAGATTTTGAAGGAATAGGACTTGCTAATGAACATGGTACAATGTTGTGTGAAGGTTAACGTTTTGACGTGCGTGTAATAATTTCACTAAAGCCTAGGTTCTGTACCATCCACATCGTCGTTTTTGATTCCTTTGTGACAACGCAGCATGTGAGAGTGTATGATAAGCGTCAGCCACAAGATTTTCACCCCATTCGTAGAAAACTGTCAACCGTACCTGTAGTCAACGGTATTAATTGAAAAATTAACATTCATATGCTGTTTTATCTAAACGCGGATTAACGATGAGCTGGTTTACCATGTGCGGCTTCTTACCGCCGTGCAGCCGCACAGAGGAGTGTATTCATTTTAACGATTAGCTCTGTCGTGTCCTTAACCGATAAGGCACCTGCAGTGTGTCGGCACATGAGGTGATTTTTGGTGGAATACGGTATTAACACATTAGTGAATCGATTTACGAACGCTAATCGGTGCCTGTGGTTAGGGGTTTCACGCTGTTATGGAGGAGTGAGGCGCGCTCTTGTGATTGTGTATCACAGCCGTAACCCGTTCGAGCGTGGCGTACACGTGACCGGAGGTTTTAATTAATGATAATCCGATCACGAGCGCACACTGTAGCGGGCTGTTACGGGAATGTGTTCATAAATGGAACTGATTTGAAGCATGCCAACGTTCAGGCTTTTGTTTAGGTGTAAGCCGCTTTATTTGAAAGAATGTTTGTCTTTTAAATAAATTAGCATTTAGTTATAAGCATTTGAAAGCAAATTTAGCAACGGAAAAACTATGCGAATCAGCAATTAATTTAAACCCTTAACACGATTCAGAAACAACCATGTATACAATAATAATTAAGCTATTTTCACACTGAATAAGCCATCTCAAATGTTGAATTATAATATTTAAATTTTAAAATTTATATTCTTAAATCCCATGTTATGGTAGAAAGTAAAAACGTTCATGTTTTTAACTATAAGGCAGTGTACGGTAATTGCATGTTTATAATGACATTAATTTAATTATTCCCTTTTATTGGAAATGTTCACTTTCCACACTGAATCGTTCTTTCGTGTGTTGAAATGGCCTGGATTGTTCGTTCTGAAAAACCACAGTAGAAGTTGCATGACAAAGCCACAGTACAAGCGTGTATTGAGCTGTGCGCTGTTGTGCTACTCCAGTGCCACGTTTTGAGGTCTTGTTACTGCAGAGATTATCCACTGATTAGTACCGTCCATGCCAGGACGGATATTTGTTTATGTTCTTTTTTTATCCGTCCCATTACAATCTACAAATGTGCCTGGGATTGGTTGGTCGGGATTGGTTGCGATTTAAGTGTCATTTCAGGCATGCATGCTTGGTGTAATTTCACTTCGTGTTAGCTATTCGGGTGCATTACAGCCGTTGTAACGTGTTAAAATGATTACATCATACCTTGGTGGGTTCGTGATAAATGCAACGCTGCACGTTGCGTTCTCAATACACATTTCAAAGTATTCCGGGCCGTTATTGGAACCACAGGACCGATTTCCATCACATGATAGGTTAACTTATTGTAAATAAATCTGATGGTAATCAGTGTTAATTTTATTTTTATTGCTCATAAAAAGGTTTTGAAATGGTATTTTTTTCAAGCTGAATACTTTGACATTTTTTCCCATCACTGGGCGTCTCCATGAAGGAATCGAATGGAATCTGAGAAACAATCATATTTACACCCCTATGGAAAACTTGCATTATAGCATAATTTCATAAAAATGTTTTAATTTTCGCTATCTTTTATTAGCTGCAGTCCTGTCATTAACTGCCACGATGTCGAGTAAGTCACCCACGGACAGGAGATCTATAGAAAAATTCTGTAATTCTACCCATGTATTCAAAAAGAGTTGTTGAAGTTGATTAGTCTATTGATATTTTACTTCTTTATTCATTCCCACTTAAAAGCAGGGTTTTGTGGAAGTAAGTACATTATTACACATATTAAATAAATCAAAGATATAACAAAATAAAAACCATGGCGAAATCAATTACCTCCGATTGCTGCATAAGATACAATTCACTGATTTCCGCATAAAAACAGCATTGATTGCCTTACAAGCTAGTTTTTGTTTCTAAAACATAGCTACAAATAAGCAATACGGCTTGGCCGTCACTACTGAAATAAAAAAAAATAGCTACAAATAGTTAATTATTTATTTCGTTTTACGAGCAAATCATACCAGCGTTTGTTCTCGTTTTTATTTACGTAGCTAATAATTCTCACTATTTTAATTTATCAAAGTATTTAATCAGTACATTACATAAATTTAGCTATCTGAGGTTGGTGGGGCTTTTACGAAAAATTGACGAGCAGTCCTCTTCCCGGTCCCTTTTTTAATGGAAATCTCCTCTCTCCTTTAACCTGTCTTACCTTACTCACAGTTAAAAACTTCAAAACAGAACGCAGAAGGTATAATTAAACATGAAAACACATCTTAGTGGCGCGTCTTAATGTGGAGATGACCACAGCGATTGATAAAGGTCATCAGAAAGAATTTCGGTCCCGTGGCCACGCATAGAGGAAAGACGGCGAATGCCAGGAATATTATTTCCACTCAAGACGATATGGGACACAACTGGAACGTTGTCATACACCTCGGCTCTCTTGTTTGGTTGCATCGTATGAGAGTCTTAAACATCGTGAGAAAGGTAGGGCTTCTCAAACCTTTGTGTTACCCAAGCTGTGGTACGTGGGGTCGATATGAAGAACCCGAGCATTAGACATAATCAAAGTCTTCAGCATCACTGGGTCCTTTCTGTGGCTAGCAAATGAAGTAATTCGAATTTCCTAGCTACAGTTGGCCTAAGTAGTACCATGGAAATGCGATGCATTGAATCTGTAAGTCGCAATAATCAACCTCCTGACAAATCGATATAAAACGGTAAGAGCCTGTTTAACTTATAGCGAGCCTGAGTATAGTTTGCCTTTTTGCCACCAGTTGTCTGCGTAAAAGAGAAAAAAAATACTTAACTTAGTCACAAATGGAAAATTGGCACATAGAGAACTTCTATAAATGATGGCCAGAAGAAACTTTAGTCAATAACGTTCTTACTGTCCCCTAAGTGAGAGCTTGGAACACAAATTTGCCTTTTGTAGGAGAGTATTTGCTGCTTGGAAACTGTTGTAGCAAAAGATGGAAGAAGCTATCTGTACGGTTTCCTGAATCCTCCCGAATAAGCGGTAGAAAATGGATTCGAGTCTTGTGATTGTTTGCTCACTATGTTTTTCACATCGATGCGATAGATTCAGACGTTCCTATTTGTTTACTTCATATTTAAAAATATTTTAATTGTAAAAGTGTTACCATATGTTACTGACCCTTGCAAGGGCAAAAAAAAAACGGATTTGAAAAATATGCTGTAAAAATTGCTAAATCGCATACCTTTGATTTTTCGTTTATGGATGACCGTACATTTCCAAGATAACCTGTACAGATGTTTTTAATCATTCCGTTCTCTATATGATACCCATTAACAACCCTTATTGCTTGTTGCTTCCTCTTTCCCATTTTCTATGCTTCTAATTTTGTTGGCAGTCATCTGTTACCCATTAGCAACTATATACACACTTAATATTGGCGGTTCCTAGTCGAAAAAGGGCTTGTTGATGCATGATTTATGCTGGTGCTCCCTCTCGATGGACCCGCAACAATCGCTATCGGTGCTTCGTCAGCTTAACGATGAAGGCTTACTGTACCCGTTTGTTAACGTACCGTTGGAGAGCTGCAGTGGGGGAACTTTTTCTCCTTCTCCCTATGTTTTTAATAGATTTCTTCGGTTCTGTTTTCCCTCCCCTTCTCGCTGATTTTCTATTGCCCTTCGCGCGAAGATCGTGCAGCGGCAACTGCACCGGTGTGATGGACTGGCCGCTTTTCGCAGCACATTGGCAAGTGGTACTGCATTCACGCATTCGCAAATCACGCTTCCGCGCTCGTTCCGACTGATGTATGGTTTTGGGAAAGCAATTTGCTCTCCCAGCAGTGATATCGTTGCACACGTTGCCGGTGGGATCCATTTTGGAAGGGCAAACAGCTGAACTGCACAGCGTCGGTGCTGGCGCTGGGGTGAAGTCGGGGCGAAGCAATTGCAGCCACTGCAGCCCGTGGGGCATCATGTTTCTCTGACGCTACAGCTGGCAGGGGCTGGGACGTGCTACGAAAATAAATCATAAATAATGCAGTATTGATTTATGGCCGCTGCTTGCACTCGGATTGCGTTGCGTTGGGAGGTTGTGTGTGAGCGTTGCAGCCAGCGTTGGAAGTTGGAAGGAATTCCTATGCACTTTGCACGCGGAGCTTCAACTTAATTCAAACGGAAAGTATGTTTCAGTTTTTGGTTAATACATCAGCAAATTAATTTAAAGTTTTTTTAGCGTGTTTTATAAGGAATTTAGACTCTTGTATGATGCATCACTATATATATAGATGTTTTATTTTTTTTGATAGAATTGGTCTTGAGAAGAAACTCAGTACAGAAGCTAAGTGCTTGGTCGACCTAGAAGAACGATGGTGTTTATAGCGTTTGGGAGGACGGAGCGATGTATTTTACTAAAAAAAAGTCACTTTGAATGAAAGTTTTAAATATTTCGTTCGCAATTTTATTTTCCCCACATATTTTTAAATTTTTTGAACAAGCTTTTGTTTTTGTTTTTTTTTTACAAAAATGAAACAAGCAATACGGCCTGGCCGTTTCTACTGAATAAAAAAAAAAACAAAAATGAAACAAAACAATATTACCCTTCTAATCATTTCCACGATGCTACGGTTTTTGGTTGTTTGTTTAGAGTGTGTTATATTATTTTTGTTGTTTGTAAGTTTAAAACTAATGTGTCAAAGTATTTGAAATGCTTGTTTTTCTTTAGATAGATACATGGACTTAATACACATTTTTATCTTACTTGCAGATACATAACGTTTTCTTTATTCTTTTGATTGAAAAAAAGGCAGTTTCGGTGGATCTGGTATTTAATTCCGGATTTTTTTACGTGTACAAGGGGCTTTTATTGATTAACCTGTTTTTTTTTTTTCTTTATAACATCTAAAAGTTTTTAATTTATTTATTTATTTATTTATCTTTTTTTTATTAATGCATTTATGTATTTATTTGTTCGCTAACGTTATCATACCTGAAGTGGCCCTTATAAGAATATCTTACATCTTACAGAGATTCGAATCATTTAATGGAACACTTGATCCATTCGGTGGAATGTTTCAAATAGTGAGTGTGGCAATGTTCAAATGTTGTGGCAATGTGCTTCGGAAGCTTGCAATAATATAGGGGAATCGTTCAAATAGTTAAGAGAATTGCTCAAAACGACTAAGGAATTTTGCTACCAGTTGTGGAAGCGATGCTGTTAATGCTTAAAAAATACGATTTAATTGTGTTTGAAATGTTTAACTAAGCAATACGGCCTGACCGTTACTACCGAATAAAAAACAAAATGTTTAACGTATGATACTACCCTAGTAGCAAAACAGTCATGGTTTCTCCTTCTGCCACATCGATTTTTTTATGAGCGAGAGCGAGAAAACACTTCAATTTTGCTACTAGGGTAGTTTTTACATGTAATTTCAGCTGCTCATTATATTTCTTCTATTCTGTCTATCTATTAGAATCGATTTTCTAATCAAATAAGATTTATGACTTTTCGCTAGCAAACGTTATCAAAGAGGATTTTCGTACGTTAACGGACATATAATTGAGAGATCACCAAGATTTGTACAGAGACCAACAATTTTGTAGGATCAGGTAGTCGTTCACATCAGACACAGGCATGAATATTTTTAGGCCATCAGCATATAACAGCTTCTTGCAGTTTGGCATCACGTTGACGATGTCGTTAAAGAATAGGACGAAAAGTCATGGTCCGGGTATGTTACCTTGTGCTACTCCAGATGCTTTTGAGACAGGTATGGAAAGTGAAGCATCGACTTTGACACAGATACTCCTATTGCTTAGGTAGCTCGAGAACCACTCCACCATTCCACAACTTAGCCAGAAGGAGTTTATAGTTCACCGAGTCAAAAGTAGCATGGAACTCTGTATACACGACAGGTTATTGTTTCTCATTGTTCTGAAAATAAAATTAATATATTCATTTTATTTCCAATTCCAAAAGAAAACAAACAAAAAACAAACAAATCACATAATTTATTGATCCTTCGTTTGCTATCAGCTAAAGTGAATAAGATAATTCGAAAATTTGGGAGGATGCAAAACAAAATTCGTTATCACGCATCAAACAGGGAAGAACACTTTTGCCAACTATAGATATGATTAAAGCAAGGAGAATTTTTCTTCAACTGTGAACTTAAAAAAATCTATCAGTAATCATTCTATGGGACCATCAGATTCCTCAATTGATAGGTTTAACACTAAATGTATATTAATTATTTACACTGAACGCCTTTCACACTGAAGAAGCAGATCTGCTGTAATAATAATATTTTCCGTTTTGGTTTAATTAAGATATCACTAAAAATTAAAAGTTTAAGCAATCATTGGTAGAGATAAATGAAATAAATTTTTTCACATACTGAAAAGGTTCTTTTATTATACTGCTATTCATCTCATTCTAGTAAATGTACTCTGATATATTTTTTGTACCTTTGTCATCAGACTTGCTCATCGGTAATAAACTCAATCTTTGGCTCATCTTACCAACCGTCCGGTAGAATGTTGCTGGTGTTATGTTTCACGTTTTACAACATCAAACGACAGCTCGGTAGAGATGAAAGGGGGCAATCCGCCTGGGGACGAGCGGGCGTCCACGATGCAACAAATTAGTTATTATGTAAAATTAATGAGTGTCATCTGCTCATGAGCATCATTAGCACCAGCGTAACGCTCGATTGCAACAGTTACCCATCAAAACCAGTTTAATCAATGCTGTCATCGACATTACCACCTCGCACCCAGGACCGCCGATCTTGGGGTGTGATTTGCTGTGGGATATTTTATGCGAAATCTACCACATCATCGGGGACCGCAGGCAAGAGATTGATATCTCCTCAGCCTCGGCAGCGTCAGACGACACAATCGTGCGAGTTATGAGCTACAACGAGACGATGCCCCGAGGAGGGGCATCTTGGGGGCAAAAATGGCTGAACCGGTTAAAAGCAACTCGATCCATACGGCTGGCTCCGGTGTCAGCTGCACCGATCCAATCGTTCTTCCAGCGATGCTGCTGCTCTCGCAAGGGATGGGTGTCTGGTGCGCTGAACCATCAAAGACGAAGCGTCAAGACGTTCGGGACAGGCGCGATGAATGTCCCCGGAGTGTCCCCGAAGGGCAAAAAGAAAGATGCAACAGACCACAACTGGTAGCGATTTTCCCGGGAGGCTCAGGGAGCGGTCGGTGCTGTGGAGTGAATTATTAATTGAACAAATAATTAGTTGTGCTTTACGATACATCAATAAATTAATGCATACCATAAATCACGACCGGCAGAGCATGCCGTCCTATCCCGCCGGTATGAGTCTGGATGATTGACCACCCAGCTCTTAATGCTCCGGGGCAATCAATACCGGTTTGCATGTTACAAAATGTCGTACAGATTAACAGCACTTAAAAGAGGGTTACTTCATCTCGCTCAGGATCTGATCCGTCAGTGGGTAATAAAACGACAGATAAAAATGTAACGTGCTACGTCTTTATTGTATAGTTTACCCTCCCCACCTCACACTCATTCAAAAAGGTATGTTAAAAATGTAAATTAAATTTAAATTTACGAACTTCATCCGGACCTTTTCTTTCTACTAAGAGCTGACTATCCCACTACAAAGTTTAATAAGTCCAGTAAGATATCCTTACAAAAGCATAATATTTCTTTTCCTCATTTAAACAGTTGTTAAAATAAACCAGATTTCGTTAGTTTTTGTGCCTTGTACCATTTCTAAATTTATTTTAAATTTCTCAAGGTTGGTAACGAATGTATTAAAATAAAATGGATGAGCTGTTTTGTAAATGAAAACTAATAAAATTTATCTGGTCTGATTTTTATTACAAAAACATTAAATCCAGTATTTTATGGTATTTTTTACGAAGCAATTTTATATCATCTGCAACAGTTTTATTACAGAAACAATTTTTCAACAGCTGCTACTGAACTTTGCTACATTGTTCCAGTAGAAATTGCTTAACTAAGGAGATGAACTATTTTTTTATAACGGCCAGACCAATTTGCTTAAGGGGTTTATTGATCAATAGAAAGAAAAAGAAGATTTAACCTTATGAATAAAAACATATGATACGATTAACTTCATCTTTTGTTTCAAGCCTTCTTGGTAGATTTGAGAAATTCAGAGAGCTCACAAGCTATAAGAAAATTTTGC
>KB671730.1:88613-113404 GCA_000349105.1 Anopheles epiroticus
TGTTCTGCCATCTTCTCCAAGATATGCCGCATGGTGAAGATCTGATCAGTGGTTGATTTCCCATTTCGGAATCCTCTTTGATAGTGTCCAACTATCGATTCGACGTATGGGACAAATCGATCCTGTAGGATCAGGGTGAATATTTTGTAGGCAGTATTCAACACCGTAATACCCCTGTAGTTGTAGCAGTCCAACTTATCTCCCTTCTTGTATATGGGATGGATGATGCCGAGATTCCAGTCACAAGGGATCGATCCACCATTCCATACCTCAGTCACAATTTGATGAATTTCATTTTCTAATATTGCACCCCCGTTTTGGACCAGTTCAGCTGTGATTCAGAAAGGGATAAAACATTCAAATGCTCATGAATGGTACGAATAATGAATGGTATTTACAAAGTTTCATTTGGAACTATTTTGTATGAAAGGCTATGAAAGCTTTTAGGAGTTCCTTGGAGTGTTTCTCCTGGTCTTTGAAAGGAATCAACAGGGTCTACAAGCTCTGGAAAGAAAAAAATTAGCTAGACTGCAGAATGCATACAATAAGAAAACAGCAATAAGCTGCTAGGCTGGGCTGATTCTTTTAGAAAACCAAAATAAACGCTCGATGACATTCATATAAGTTTTCATAGCATTTCGTTCAAGTACTTTTGTCATCCAGAATAGTAGCCAAAAATTAATGACACCAGCCGACTGACATGCATAATTTTAATATGCCAAAAACATGCCATGTGAAAAATTAATGACGCCAACAGACCTTCTTTCAAATGAATCCATACTTATGGTTGAAGCATGCCAAACAAAAATGCAGCGTTCGCGCTGGTCTTTAGTTTGTCAGTTTGTCCCACCAACATTGTACATCGTTGCATCACTAACGCCCAAAAGCCAACGAACGTAGTGCTCGGTGTTCCTTTACCCGTCTACACATCGAGTGTTGGATGAAAGATACTGAAGAATTGCAACGATTCAAAAGAAAAATACTACCATTCATCGTAGGTGTCTGCATCTATGTTCAGTGGCGCGAAGGTACGCATCCACAGGACGTTTGTGTTTTGAAGCCAATGCCATCATGTGTATCTCTTTTCAGGTGTCACACAGACCGGAAGGTTGGCACAGTCGCACAAGTGGACGTTCATAGTGGCAAACCATTCGACAAAGTTGATGCGAACATTGTTAGAATCGGAGACGAACCCATCATCCCAAACCTCGCTGTTGCGAGTAATGTTGACTGAGTTTTTTTCACTTGTAGCCTGGCTTGCGACTAGCATGATCATTCGGGAAAGGTGTGCTTCCTGTTGTTGAATTACGAAGCTCGGAACGGACCTGCAACGAAACTTTGCGTTGACAAAATATTCGTCTAGATCTAGCACAAATGTGGTTTATTTGCACAACGATTTGCGAGCGGCCGGAATGGTAATTTCAACCGCCGTGTTCCAGGCATGTGCTGTGCGAAAACGGGCGTACATTTGCTGCCAGCGAGTCTTTACTTCCAAAAATCCAGTCTCCCTCCAGATGCAACACGATTGTACGTATACGGGAGCAGCATGGCGTTGATACCGAACATTGTAATGTAGCAATGTGTGCAAAAAGGGAGAGCAATGTGTTGCTTCTCGTCTTAAGGTTTTGTTTCAAGTGCCGAATTCACAGCTTTTGCTTGTCAGAAGGTGTAGAGAAAGAGGTTCAAAACAATTTGGCTTTACATAACGATGATTTTTTTTAACAAAGTGTAGCTATTTCTCCATCTCAAGAACATATCAACCAACATTTTATATTTTTTTATTTTTTTTACATTTTTACATATAGGATGTGTAATTGATATTCTACAAATGATAATAGCTAATTTTACAACACACTTTGTTCAACAAGAATAAATCATTTACAAAAAATGTATTAGCGAAACAAAATGTATGCCACTAAATTGCTGAATCGTTTAATTAAGCCAACTTTTTAATTAAATTTAATAATTTAGTTGTCATTATTTTGTTTTCTTTGCAAAAATTTTATTTAAAATTAAAACAATGTCCTCTAAGGCCGTCCACATGCATAAAGGCTCTATCTGCTTTTCATATGTTTAATTTGGCCTACTGTTGAGTTTGTTCTACTTATCACATTTTCAAGTTGAGGTCCAAAGTTGAAACGACTGTCAAGAAGATTGCCCAAATCACGGATACAATTAGTCCTTTCCAGTGTTTAGATTTCTGATTTTGTGTGACAGTGTGATTTTTAAAACTATACCAGAAGATGTCAGAGATCAGATCAGATGAAATTGCATGATATTTATTAACACACCTGAACAAGGCATTTTTATCACACCTCGGTGAAGACATCTAACAAATGTTGTGGACGCCATCAGGAAAGTTTGGAAAATTTCTAAATCAAGTAAATGAAGCATGTGATGCTTTATGTTAAAAGAGGACGCAAACTATTCCTGAAAACATAATATATTATTCTATTATAAATTTATTAAAAAATACTACTAATGCCTAAAACTCTTTAATTTGCTTATTAGTTGTAAAAAGTCATCTAGCATAATATGACATGCGTGACTAAAGTAAACTGATCTAAACTACAAAGCTTCACAAGTTATAAAATTACATATTGATACAAACAATCAACCAAAATAATGAAACTAAGACGCGTTGTTTGAGTGTCGTTTGTACTTTCCCTTCGCCTGCTAGCTCCTTCAAAACTACGCAAAGTTTAAAGTCATTATCGCATACATGTTTTATCTTAAGCATATCTTCTACACGAAACAATACTAAAACAATAACAGATAAAAAAAAACAGAGAAAAGTCATTCAAAGCATATCTGGAAGAGCCACTAAGTTATCAATATTATTATTCGTATTAATAATAAGTAATCGATAATATTGCAAAATGTTAAAACCTGACGTGTTGACGAAGCAGGTTTCTGTTAATATGACACAAGTTTAAGGATTCAATGACGTGCAAAATGCACGTGCCTCCACTTGCTTGGTTGAATTGCAATTTTGTACAATTCGCCCGTCAGCCCTCAGAACATACGGATCAAAGTGACACTTGATGCTGAAGAACGACTACCGAATGTTAAAACCTACCACCGGACAGTACCGTTTGTTCCTTTTTTGTTCAAATATACATCCAGAACTCACAGAAACACACCTTTCGATGGGTACGACCGGTACTTGCAACAATTCTGTCACCTCAGGATGGAAGGAGATTCTGTAAAACGTACGAAGCATTGTGGTGAAGTTATTTGCATGCCTCTCTGATGCTAGGGAAACGGAAAACTTCATGCATCTATAAATATCGTCCCCGTCTAACCATGAATAACCCGAACTCGTGCTGTGATGAAATGGGAAATGCTCTACCTCCAAAACGTTGAGTACAGTGAGCAACTTATCGTCAAGATTCGGTGTGTTTTTGCCCCTCGAACGAGCTTTTGGCACACAAGTGCATTTTACCGAACCCATCGTTTTGGGGTGGATTTCAAGAGGGTTTTTTTTTGGTTAAGCCTGGGGACTCCTCACCTTGCTCCATAGCCATCGTTTTGTTCATTCTCTCACCAAAGGTAGGCTGGGATCTTTGAGATTATCTGCTTGTTTCTGCCTTAAACGAGTCGATAGCCGATGGGCATCCTTTTTCCAGTTTCTCCATCATGTTTGCGATGACCCCTGGTAGGCCATGGCTACGGCCTCAGAATGTGCCTAGTGTGCAAAGAATGCAAGGAAACGATGAAAAAAAAAGGAAAAACCTTGTACACACTCCCGAATGATTGCCCGGTTTAGCTCTGGGGGCCGAAAAGTTGGACTCAACTAGTACGGTCGCATCATCGTTCCGAGTAATGGATAGCAATTTTCTCAACAGTGCACACCGCACGCACTGCTGTGGTGCTCGGGCTCCGATTGAGGGCCCTTGTCCATGAAGCTGTAAAGCACTTTGTCCCACCCTCCTTCCCGCAAGCCTTACTTTATCCCGTCTTGAAGCTGTTTCGGTACGATAGCGCTTGGTTGCACGTAAACACATGTCCTACTATTTCTAATCTTTGCACGTGGTTCCACAGTGGCTGCTGCCCGGAAGGTTCCCCGGTGAGGAAACGATGCTTTCCAGCGTGCTTACTGGCCAATATGGGAGCCCTTTTGGCGCTGGGCGTCCCATTTATGCGCTGCTGTTGTTCTGCAAGCGACGAAAATTTCATTTTGGAAACGATAAATTCTGACCGGATTAAGCTTATCCTTCAAGATGAATGCACAAAACACCCCGATGTCTTGTGGTGCTCGTTTTCATGTACGTGTGTATCGTCCCTCCAACCCTCCTCTCTCAAAACCCAGCTGTATTGTACTTATTGACTTGGGCGATTGCCGGGGCCACTGTCCATGATGCGTTCCACCAGTGGCAATACCGAACAAGCCAGCACCTTGAGGGCATTATTCAATCGATTTCATTTTAATTATTCCACAGCAAGTGAGCTTAAATTTTCCCCGAGCGCCCGAAGGCTTACTGGGCTAGACGCACCAGGACGATGATGATAATCTACCTCACCGCACGTCTACGTCCAGGAATCGATAAGCACACTGATGTGTGGTAGAGGCACAGGAAACTGTGAGCAAAACGTAAGACACGAAGCCAGAGGTTGTGGTGCATCTTGGTGTGATTGAATTTTAAAATATAACACAGGCTCATTCCTCAGGGCCGGCTCTAGTGCAGGAGATTTGGAACCATCGATGCGTGAGTGGAATAAGCCCTCTTACGCATAAGCTGCAAATGGAAGCTAACTGTGGATGCTTTCCCTTAATTTAACTTTAATTGCAGTTTGTAAATACATCGATTTTTCGTGTAGCTTTCGTTTGGGTATGGTTTCTGTGGCTAGGGATTCTGTGTTTGCACAAAATGCCTACAGCTGCAGGATGTGTGCAGAGGCAGAATGCTGTTTGGGCTTTCACATCTGTTGAATTTTTAATTGCATCAGTTTGGCTCGGGGTTTCCGTTGCTGATCTGAATGTATTGTTGTACCAGAAAGCTCAATATGATTTTGTTTTGCATTTCAAACATTTGTATATCCAGTTTTGTCTACAGAGGCTTTGTTTGTGATAAATTTTAAATATGCAGCGGGTGACTGCTTTACAGAACAATTCAGAAAATATAGCTATCTACTTTCGCATACATCACCACAAATCCAAGGAGGAAAACAAAGAAAAATGAGGTTTGCTTTTGTTGCATAGCAAATAACATCTTAAAATTTTACATTTTTTGACATAACGGTATATTTAAATAAGGGCCACCTCGGTGGTATAGTGGTAGCGGCGTAGGCCTGTCAAAAGGACCGTTGTCGGTGCGAATCTCATTCGGACCACTGCCGCCCCCCATACGCAGGATTAACTATCATGCTATGGGTAAACTTTTTATTATTGATTTTTATAGAGGCTTTGGCCTTCAGGCATTTCGCCTTCAACATTCGCCTCTGCTATGGGTACACTAAATCACAACCCCCCATAAGCATGATTAACTATCTTGATATGGATGGGTACACTCTGTCACAGAAAGAGCAAAAGCACATTGATGTTCTGGATAGGACTTGACCCCACAGGGGTTGTTGCGCTATTTTAAAAGAAGAAGAAGAGAATATCTAAATAAAAACTTACCAACTTTGTTAATATTATTATTGTAACACTACGTTTGGATTTCGCAGCTGAATAAAACTTTTAACCAACAATCGCTATAAATAATAATACTTCATATACAAAGTAAAGTGCAGTCTGGTGATCTACTGAAAGTCAGACATGCCTCTTACAAAGATCTGCATACGTATGGTTTGCTTTTTCATGAAAAGACAGTTTTCTTTCCCACGGTCTTCTGTCATTTTACTCCATATGCATCGACCTGTCATCCTTTATAGACCTTGCGTAGAACTTAAAATTTTAGTAACATAACACTACTAGAAGCACATCACGTTTATTTCATACCATAACTTACGTTTAATTGCCCCTGCCAAATACGGATGTTCTTAAAATAAAGAAATATTAAACCGATGCATAAAGCACAACAAATCGGCTTTTGATTTTGTCACAAGAAGAAAAAGTCAAAATTTCTTTATTTTTCAAAATTTTTATCTGCTTTCTTAAAACTGTGTTTAAATTACAACTCATATGCTTCATTAAAAAAATGTAGTTCTTGTGCTCCATGGTAGAAAAATAAAACTTAGATAAATCAAATGAATGTTGCGTTCAAAGCATCATGTCAAAACGTTAAGTAAGTAAGTAAAGGATATTTTGGAGTTATTTATTCATTTGAAATAAAACTATTCATGACACTCATTATCATTTCTTCATTCGGTAGTTATGACCAGACCGTATTGCTTACATTAATTATCATTACATTACAAAATGGTTCACAATTTGATGTTGTGATGATGATTTCAAGAACTATAAATTGTTTTATAAATTACTTGTTAACTGAAAGTTCAGTTCAACTTGAACAGTTTGTTTATAAATGAGCAAAATTTGCCTTTGAAATAATCTTACAAATTTCATGATTGTAAAACAGATTTCAGGTTTCAGATGCATTCAAAGCGTTTGGAAGCTTGACTTAACAAAATACCGGTTTGACTTTTTTTATCATGCTTATAAAGCTTTTTCTCTTTCTATGCGTTTTAGCTCAAAATTGAATCAGAATTATACCTTTATTTAAACGATCTTTATATTTAATGCAGCAAATTCGTGTTACTCATCATGCCGAACTATGTTGAGTCGAACTACACCGACGATAATTCAACATAGAATATATCAATGGTTTTATTTAAGAATTATGTTACTACAATTTTTTCTATTAAGGTTTTACAGAAACAAAAAATTCAAAGTCAATTTGTGAGTGCCGCATAATATTTAAAGACTCCTGACTATCAAGTAATATGAAGCAAAACAGACAACATCTTGCTCTTAATACTAACTTGCTTTACACATTTCTTCTATATTTAAAGAAAATTGCGATTCTCAGCTTATTTTCACAGTCCAAAAAAAACCTGCTCACATCCTCTCGAACCGATCGGGGTAAGAACCGAGCTGCATTCTGTATCATTAATTTCCGTACCATCGTTAGAAGCGATTTGGCATCGTTTGCCTAGATTTCGTTCGATACGGTAGACCTCTTGCCAGTGCAGCACGATATGCGGTCTGTATTGCTGTTTGCATTTCAATCTTGACGTTTTCCCGACGCTTTCTCCCTTGCCGAACGGCTGTCGTATTAGCGGGCGGGAAACTGCAGCTGCAGATTGACGCAGGCACATTATGAGGCCAACCGCCGTAAACAGTCGTTTCCATAAGCTTCTTTTCGCGCGGCAGCCTGAAGTGTGTACACTTTGCCAGCATTAACTTTCAAACCGAGCGCTTTCTTCCATGGTCGTCATTGCAGAGGGCAGGTCAGAACGCCATCACGTCGGTGCTTGGCCGGTGCTCGGGATGTGTCTGGCATTCGCTGCACTTGGGCTTTCGGGCCACCGGTAACGATGCCGAGCCCCATCATCTGCCACCATCCAGCTGATGCCGAGCTGAAGACAACGCGTGATCAAGCAGCGGGAAATGTGGAGCAAGCCCATCACTGCCCTGGACCCAAGCGAGCTCTGACAAAACAGGCCGCCAACAGTCGCCCTTACGACCGCCGGGGGCCCACGATTTTCTAGCAGCATGTCATTTCCTAGAACCCACGGCGCTGCAAAACCCAAATCAAACTCGACCGGGTGCTAGGCCCCCATCATCCATATCTAATTACTGAAATCACGTACACAACGTATGGAAAAACATAAACTTTTATTTATACGAGTATTATGCATTTCAGCTGCTCACGTTTTTATCTGCTGACACTCGGTGTTTGCCGTCCCGTGGAAGCGAACGTTACCGTACGGAAGCTTGTGGCCTGGTTGGTGTGAGTGTTTTCGTTTACCTTTTCCCTGCTTTACTCTCTCTCTCTCTATATCTCGCTCTCCCTCTAACTGTCCGCTCCCTATCTGTTCAGCAGTTCTTCAGCCCCTAACGGCACGGAAGCTGCAGTTCGATACGTTTCTTACGACCCCGGGAGGGATGAAATCTGGCCGTTCTGATCTGATTTACTTAATTGAGACGTGGTTCGAAACGAGCCAGTTCTTATCGGGCTGCTTATCCCCTCCCCCGGGGGGGTGGTGAATTATTGAATCCGCTCGCCGCGAAGCGCTGCACCGATCCGAACGCGGGGAGCGTTCGATGAGATGCGTCAATAAAAGATAAAGCTAATCTGTAGGGCAAACTTAGCGAAAGTTTTCTGCCTTTTACTAATTCTGCCTTCCTTAGGCTTCAAGCACTTCCGGCAAGCAATATAAAGTGGAGTGGTTGTTATGTTGTTAGCTGTTGAGGGTTTTTTCCCATAACAAATTGATAAAGAAAAGGGTAAAGACTAGATTTGATTCAATAATGGATTAATTGGTACTCAAAAATAATTTCAATCGTTAAATCAAATCATTACTTGACTTTGCATTCCTTCAACAACATTTCTACAATATTTTAAAATTTTCACATGTCTCTGAACTGTATCTCTAATCAATAATGAGTGTATCTTTATTTTTCACCTTAATTTAATTAATAAAATCGAACACCCTGTTTTTTAACGGAAAATAAATCTAAATATTCTGCTTTTTACCGCAAAACTCTTATTATATGTTAATTAATACGTAAAAGGAATGGGCAAGCAAAAGTTGCTTTTGTCACCATACGTAAGTTGTCAACCCATAACTTTACTGTAAAAGAAGCTTTCACTAGCTAAAAACGCTTTATGCTCCTTAGCTATTTAAGATGAGCAAGAATACAACTGATATACAATAAACTGGCTCCCAAGCCTTTTGTTAATATGCCAATTAAAAAGAAAAGATTTTATTGTAAGGTTAAATTCCTTCTAACATATTTAGGAGAACATATTCAAAAGATTGTTTTTTATAAAAGTCATAATGAAAATCACAAAAGGTTGTGCAAACTGATGTACTGAATACAACTGTTGAATTAAACTGCTGAATAATACAATATTTGAGTTCTCCTAACGTTTCTAGCTCTTTTTCAAATAAAAATCGTAAAAATTATTTATGTTGATTCACAGTTGAAAAAGAAAAAATTATAAACATTTATTTTCCTATGATGACAAGCTTTCTTCAAATCGATATTTTTGAAATATTTATTTCGCATTGAAAAATCAATAAGAATAAGAAAACATGTCTTAAACATTTCCGTAGTTTTTAGTTTCCCTAAAATTGTTGTTTATTATTCCGTGATATTTTTTATTTTTCAATGAATATAAAGTTTGAAAACAATCCTTTTTAATACTTGAATATGTTATTCCTTAGAACAAATAACTGACAAATACTGTTTCCATAACTGCATTAAACTCTCTAGGGGTGACTGGAAACGGATTATGGTTTTTATACGCGTCCGCATCGTGCAACGCCCCAACCTGTGCCGTGTTTGATTCCATGTCCCTTCTTTCCCGCCCACCCTCGTTTCCGCACCTACCACGAACCCAATCTGTGACGACGTCGTTAACCTCACGTTCAGACTCCTGCAAATCGTTTCGGAAGGGAAACATACCCCCGTACTCACACACACACACACACGAAACGATACCAAGAGCCGAAACGAAACGCAAGAGCCTTCCTGCGAGAGAAACGTGCAGAAAGGCCAGGCGCGAGCGGAACAGGGCAGCGGGAGCAACAACAATCGGAAAGGTTTTCGGTCGTCCAGTCGATCTTACCACCCCCCCCGCCCCGCCCCTTCCAATGCTACAGTTGAAGGAAGGAAAGGTGGAGTAGACGTGGTAGGCAATGGGTTTGCGCTAAAACCCGGTTTTTCCAGTTTTTAGGTTTCGTTCCGTATGTTGACTGCGTTTACTACGCAGCAAGCTGGCTGGGGCTTGGGCTCGCCGGGCTCACGTACGAACGTTTCTGCACGCTGTGGCCACAGATGCACCCAGCCGTTTTTTCTTCTCCCCTCCTTCCCCTCTCTGGAGCCCTTTCCACGCTTTCCCTTCACCCTTGGTGAGCTGTCCTGAGTGCACTCTGGCCTTTCGCTGCGATCGGTTCGTACGGTTTCGCGATCGTCTTCCACCATGGGCACAGCCCGTTCCAGTTTGTTTGTCTCATTCGTCACGCCAGTTCCTTTCGCGAACGGGGCTTTTTGGTACGTTATGCGGGGCTTTTTGGACAGGGCGTCGCGCACAGCATCAGCTGTTTGGTGTTTCTCGTTTTCCTACCCTTCGAGTCTTACATCAGCCTTCCGAATCAAGGTTATTGCTTGTATGGTGCAGGCCTCTTCCGTAGCGTACGTTTTACACTATCATTTTGTTTGGTTCCTGTGTTTTTTTTGGGACCTGATCCTCTCTACCCCAAAAATAAAAAGAAACGTAACAGGTAACACCATGCCGAGCGGTAACTTCCACGTTGAGTTAATTACAGGTTTTTGGGGGTTAAAATTGCACCGATTCTCGTTCCTTTGGCCAACCAAGTTCATTCACCGCAGGATGGAAGACAGAGAGAAAGAGTCGCAGCAAAACAAAAAGTATGGAAGAACGACTCTTCGCTAGAGACTTAAAAAACCCCTAATCACACCCAATCAGCATCGTGCACCGAGCATTGATTGACTTCCCACCGACGTACACACACAGACATGCATCCCTTAGAAAGCTGTTTCTTCCAAGCGGGTCTGCCGGTGCAAAAGTCTTTATTGCAAACAATTTGACAGTCTGGACGGTTCCCTCCGGTCGCTCCGTCCGTAATTTGGCTCCACGGACAGTTTCGGAACCGATGCAACCGGAAGCGAAGAAGTCAGAGCAGAAAGAAACATATCTTTACAATGAACTGGATTGTTGGCTACTTTTTTTTGCTTCTCTTTTAGAACATGTTTTGTATTATTTTATCCTTTTTCCTGTAGATTTTAACTCATCAACAGCTCTTTGTCGGTTCAGAACCATTCTGTGCAGTGCAAAGGGTTTGCAGTGAAGATTTCTTCACTTTTTCCACAGCTTCCTTCACACTGGAAAAGCTTTGCTGAAACTGTTTCTACTGCTTCCCTTGGCGAAAGTGTGAACGTGTGTTCGTGGGTCCAGCGCTGTTTCTTGGACACTAAACAATGGACACTTTTGGAGTTTCTGAGCGCTTCCGTCTTCTTCGCCTTCTTCCCTACTGTCCCATCGGGAAAAACCACTTAAGAACTGGCGAACTGTGTGCATGGAAAATGGTGTTATTTAACATTGTTGATATCACCTCTGGCACAAACGGGCAACCCCGTTCCGCTGGACCTCAGCCTGAGAAACTTGGGACGATAAGAGCCTCTAGTGGAAAAGAACGCTAAAAAAAAGTTGCATTTTCAGCACCCAGAAAGCCAATGAAAATAGTGGGAAAAGTTGAAAACAACGAAAACCGTCCGCAGCAACCCTCTGTTTTCAAGCTGTGTGACCATAAGCTACGAAGTAAAGTCGATTGCACCCAAGTGGAATCGAGTGGTGATTGCTTTCCACGGGACGCTTCGAAATGCTTCGGTTCCCAGGACATTCTTTCCTACGACGAACAGTGAGTGTGTTTTTTTTCTGGCTCAATACGCAGCTCTTCCTGTTTGTTAGTAGCAATTACTGCTCTTTTCCTTCCCTGAGTTGGTGTGACGAGTTGCAGGGGAGTCCGTTCCCTTTTTTTGCCAGTCTCTAGATCTTGCAACGGATTGGGTCCACCGAGCGAAACTTCACACAAGCTACTTAGTGTTCGTGCCCTGTTGCGTAGGAGGGAAAACTGTTTTTTTGCGTTCCGAAAAGGGTCTAGGATAGTAGAGAGAGAGAGCGCTCCCAGTGGAGGTCCAGAACTCCACCAGAAACTGAAACCGGAACCAAAAGGATCCAAAACTCTGCAAAACCGTTCCGATGTGTACCGGGGAGGCTGTGATCGAAAATGAAGCACGGAAAAGAAATACAGAAGAAGAGAGTGTGAGGGAGAGAAAGAGAACAGGAGGGAAAAGTTCCACCCTCAACTTAATGACAATCGCTTTGGGAGTTTAATTCGCCAGAATGAATTGCGGAACGTAATTGCCATCCTCCCGGCGAGTGTTAGCACGTGGAAGCTAGCCGGAACACAAAGCGGGATGGAAAGTTTAGAGAAAAGCCAATCGAAGAAAACTGTCGTCAGCGTAGTTACTGCCCGCTGCCTTAATGGGACTTAATTCGTGACAGTGAAAAGTGATCGTCACTTTTCGAAACATCTCCGTACGGGGATAGGGGTTATAAAAGAGTTTCCGGGGTAATGGGTACCGCTTCGTACCCTTTCCCATCCCGCGAGTCGGTTGCAAAAGTTTTGTTACTTTTTAAAGGCTCTTGTGGATCAGGTTCCATGATGGGATATGTATTTGCGATTGGATATTGTTGCGGAGAGGTGTTGGTGAAGTTTTTTTTGTATTTCTATTGTTATTTAATTATATCGATTACTTGATTGGCGTTTAAAACAGTAGTGGAAGTTTACATAGTTAATTGTACATTTGAAAAGCTCATTAGAGTTCAGAAAAATACTAAGTGGTGTTTTACCAATCAAATTGTTTTGTGTTGTGCACTTTGAGCTTTTACCAAAGTCTTTGATTCACAAACATGCTGAGAACTAAAATTTATCACGTTTGAAATCTTGTGTTTTAGGCGTTCTGTGAAAAGATTTTCTTTCGGAAAAAAATGTTAAACATAGATGAACAGATAGAACGAAACAATAATTAAAACTTGATATCACAAATCAAAACATTTGAAGCGCTTTTAATTGATTGAGAGTTTTTGTGGAAAAGAACGTGGACGAACATCAATAACAACAAACTTTCATCACAGCAGTGATCCATTCTATTTTTGCTGGTGAACGGCAAATTACCGCACGAAGAACTGCTGCATAAAATGAATCGAGCCGCCACCCCAAAGTGTGCATTTTGTGTACACGTTGATACTCTGGAGCATAAGTTCACACAGTGCTGTAGAGTAAAAACTGCGTGGAACTTGCTATTGAACACTATCAATAACAATGTTCTAGAGTGTCAACCACCCTTCACCAGCCTTCGATATAAACGCAAAAACTAGAACAACATTGTTGCGTCTATTTTCAAATTACTTCATCTACAACAACGATGCTATGGTTGACTTAATTGTGCTTAAACGTTTCCTATTCATGTAAATCCTAAATGATGTTTTTTTCACTGTCGCTTTTTGTAATCTATGAGTTTGTTAATACAACGCACAATTAATTATTAACAAAAAAAATGAGTGCCTGATTTATCATTCCTGTCTATTTAAGATTGGTGCCGTGGTCGCCATCATCTCTGGATAACCTTTTTTTTATTAAATTTCATACAGTTGATTTATTAGTAGAGTTTCTTAGTAAGTTAGTATAAACACATAGAAATAATATTTCAGTACACTTCAAATCGAAACAAAAACATAAATAATAATTATAAAATGAATAGACCAAAAGCTTCCAAACATCAACTTATGACTCTTTGAATCTGGCACGATATTGACACTCGCTACGATAACTAGAACTAGCTGGAAAAGGACTTGGTTAAATTACATTGATGCAACCGAGTACAAAAAACGAAATGCTATTACCATTACCATTGTTTGACGTTCATAAGTAAATCTACTTAAATCATCTGACATGTCTTAAAAGACGCCAAGAAGAACGAATGCGCATAGGTCTTTATCAAATTTGTGAGATATTTTCTATCATAGTTCAACGACGAGTTCTTGTTTCGATCTGAAACCTTCCCATATTTATGTATTCTTAATTGTGATTTTATAACAGGATAAAAGGAATTTTCTGTCTTAATTTTACATCCGCATCTTGACGCGGATGACGCATCCGTGATTTTTAGAGACGTTCTGGCTTCTTCTTTATACGTGAACCCAAATTTAGATATTTTTGTATCCTCTACGGGGCTCCAAGCGTTAGTTTTGTTTGCATAGTGAAAAATGGTTTCTGATCATGACACTTAAATTTAAGCAAAACAGCTAGGCCGTTACTACCTAAATTAAAAAAGGCTCGAAATTCGTGTACAATTTATAATACTTATGTATAATATCTTATGTCGTTGCATTTCCAATATATTCAATTAAAAAAACTGAAATTGTGAACTCGATTGGTTTATGATCTGATCTTTCCTTTAGCTTAGGAAAATGATTAATAGATTCTTTGGAAAAGAATTTCTGACATCGCTAAAAAATGCATGTTTATACTTTGCCTGAAATACGAATTGAATGACATTGCCACTTGGGAAAATTCAAATTGACAACCTTAGCATTATTCTTTAAATAAAGGAAAAAAAAATGCAGCTGAAATTTCGTGATCTATCCACGGTTTAAAAAGAAAATGATCCAATCACTACGCTCATTCAAGCAGAAAAGGTTTCTAAACAAAATTCTAAAACAAAGTTTTCTATAAAAATAAGAATAGATAATAAAAATCAAACAACATATAAATGCTTCTCATATGTTTAACTTCCGTTGATAATAGTACGACGTTTCAGATGGTACTGCTCGAAACGCTTCCACTCGAGTCACTAGCAGTGCAAAAGCTTTGAAAAAGCGTGTCGAAATGTCTAACATCAACACTTACAGGCTTGTCATATAAAATGATCACGGTTTGCTTACGAGTTCACCGTTCCCCTCTCCGCCACCACTGGTAGCGTCTAACATTTCCGATGATAAGGGTAAAGGTGAACCACTCCAACCACTCCAGCGTTCCTCACAGTGCGCCAGCGGTTGGAGCACGTTTCCAACTATCGATTCACAGCCGGCCAAACCCAAGGGGTGGACTGATGCCGAGCCCTTTTCCCAACGCAGCTAAAGTTTAACACAAAATGATAAATCTTCCCCAACGATGGCAATCGAATCGGTATCGATGTCGGCGTGGTCACGGTTCCCCGCACACGGAAAGGAGCGGGCGGGCTTTTCAGTTGCGAAAGTTTTCTGCCAACAAATCCTGCAACTGTGGGCACGGGCCGGACGAGACTGACAGTAGTGGCCGTGGTTACCCATTGCTAGAAACTTCCATCATTTCCGAGTCCTGCCTGTTGCCAAACTGTAAGCAATAGACCAACTTTCAAACCATAGGCGTTACTTGGCCTGAGAGGCATAATCACTTGCTCGTTTTGCCGGTGTAAATATTTACTAACTGTTTCCCGTGTTAGTGCAGTGGTGAAGCGCTGGTGGCGGCGGCAGCATGGAAGACGCCCCGAAGTAGCTGGATGGGTTACTTTCAGCAGATAAGTTATCGTACTTAAGTATCCCCGTCCGGAGCGTCCGCAGGTTGGCTTTTGACCGTAGAAGTGCGCGTTCGGTGGAAGTGGACGGAAAAAGTTTCGCTTGCATTAATTAATTAAGAACAAAATCATTTCACCAACCTGAACGGTCTGCGGCGTGACTCAGGGCGTGCGGTGGACAGAATGGAGCAAGCCTCAAGCCCAGCTAAAATTGAATTTCCGTGTGAACGACTAATGGCCGGCGGGATCGTCCCACGGGACACTAGTCGCTTTCTGCGCATTTCGACATTGATTGAATGATGAGTGAATGCTTTCGGACGCTTGTCAGAAGCGATTGCTGTCGAGAACGATGAAGGTGAGCCGAGAACACGAGGGAAGTGGGCAGGCGCACCCCGCAGGCGCGGGCTAAGGGTTGGCTGACTTTTCAGCGGACGTTGAAATTGAACAAAGTTTTCCCGGTTACATCAGTGGATTAAAAAGT
Source organism: Anopheles epiroticus (assembly GCA_000349105.1). Classification (NCBI taxonomy): domain Eukaryota; kingdom Metazoa; phylum Arthropoda; class Insecta; order Diptera; family Culicidae; genus Anopheles; species Anopheles epiroticus. Next base: position 104,351 of record KB671730.1, read on the forward strand.
TTGCTCAACCGGCTGGCCACGTGCTCGAGTTTATGGGCATTCCCTGTTGTTAATGTGGATGTAGCGCATTTCGTTCATTAACGTTTGAAAAAACATATCTTTAAGGAAGGAAAGTTTAGCAAAGCTTTAAAGTAGCTGCGAGTACCTCTGCCTGGTAGCAATGGGGAAGAAATTCTGGATTGTTATTTTGGTTTCTTTAAACTTAAAGTATTTATTAATTTGACGGATACGTTGCGACGCTGTAATCAGGTTCGTGAAAACATAAAACTGCACGTAATCCATGCGGTATGCCTTTTCTACTTCTCGTCTTCACGAATATGTGAAGCAAGAATAAAAAATGCTATTTTTCCGAAAAAAATCTGCATTTATTCTAGATTGCTGGATACGCTGATATGGGCTCGTTTTGGTACAAGGTACAAGCTAGAACGTATTACTTCCTTCAGTAATGGCTAGGGACTTGGCATATTGATAAGCAAGTACAATTCAACAATGACGAAGCAAACAACCGTTCAAATTAGAAAAAATAAAATTTCTAATAAGGGTAAAAGTAAAGCAATACGGCCTGGCCGTAACTTCCGAAAAATAATAAGGGAAAAAAGTATTAAAGAAATTAGATAATTAATCATTACAATCTAATCTACTATCCACAACATAATCAAAAGATACAAAAACGACGGTTGTCCATCTTAGAAAAAAAGGGTTGAAAAAACAAGTCACAAGAAAATAAGCACATGTTCTGTTCTTTCGTTTGTTATGACCTCCAGCATTTACTTTTTCTGGCTATTCTGGCTATCCTTAAGTCTTCTGCCGTAGAAGCTATTCCGTTTAACACGAAGAATGGCAGATCATCCCATTGAATGAATGTTTTGAATCAATTCATGGCATTCAATGCGTATATAATTTTAACAAACTTCTTTTTTTAGTTTTATTAATTATTTGTATTGAATCAGTTTTTTATGGTTTAAGAATAATTCATAAGTATTCACCACAAGTATAATCTAGCTGATACTGCTTAGTGTTGTGTTTAACTCTAGAACTAATTCATTTTACTACACTCTAGAATGAAGCATAAACGATCTTTCAAGGATATTTCTATTCCCCCGGGAAACATGAGATACGATAAAAAGTTCGATCTCAAACATTAGTGTAAATTGAGGCATTTTGGAGAACGGATCTAATGACACCCCGCTGATTCGAGAAAACATGAAAGGACTGGGAGTTATTGATTGAAATAAAACGAAAAACCATCATCAGTAGCAGTTAACGCAATACCGAAAGTCAACCTTTCAACCTTTGGAATGTGATGTTGAGTGCGTAGTTCATTAAAACCCCTTAGTTAGTAGAGGTTTAAAGATTTTAACTGTTATAGACATTGACTTTAATCCGACAGAAATCAGAAATACTCCAATAGTTACTAACGAAGATACTAACATAAAACTATTTTAGTCATAGCTCGTTTTAGTTTAGGTAGAAGTTTTAGTAGCATGGCAAGTACTGTTTATTCTGTGTTATTCAATCGCCTTTTTTAAACTTGCTGCCATATGAAAATGACCTCGATACTAATGGAACTGAATGATTATTTGACAAAAATGTTGAGCATGCATAGACCTGCAAAATAGAATTTCCTGGACTTTTCTTTTTCTTTGTTATCAGGGTGTTTAAAATAACCACTTGCACTTTAACCTGCACAATTCTGCCTGCACACCTTTTTGGCAAGATTAACTTTTGACGTATTTCGTGTGGACGTATCAATAACACTCCAAAAATGATATAGAGAAACAGCTAATCTAAATCATTTTATTAGGCCTTGATTTACTCAAAAATATTTACTGTGGCTTATTATGTTTTGATCTGGTATAGATTTTTTTACCAAAATTAAAAAAATAAGACATTTAGCCAAGATTGTCACAATACTATAAGTTAGTTGGATATGGCTACTGTTCGACTTTCCATGCTGTTTGGCAGATTTGAATTGCATTTGAGATTTCTCGGCGAGCTTTTTTGCTATGAGATTTCCAATGGATACAACGGGCTATGATCATTATTGCTATTGAAAACAAAGAGCAGATAAACGAAATATCAGAGGATGCCTTGAATTGAATGCAAATATAAAATACAGACCATGAATTGAATAAAAAGATTTAAACACAAACCGATTTTTCAATAAATAATAAATAACCTTATGTGTTTTTAAATGATAACAAAATAATCTTGGAATTTGTATTAAAACAGTATTCTTTGTAGTTTCTTTACTCTACAGTGGCTTCGGTTTCAACTTTGTAAACATGTTTTTCTCTCAACAAAAAAATGGATATGCTTGACAAATACTACCTCCACCTCCATAATGAACTTTTTTGTCTTAGTACATTTGTTTGCTACTTGTTGTGTTAATCGATTAAAGTTTGAATTCATCCCTTTTAGCGTGTTTATCATTGAATATTGATTTGGAAATGTGTTACAATTTAAACACTTAACGCATTCAAAATTTTAAGCATTTTTTGTTGAGCAAAAGAAAAATATTTGACTTATGTCATTGCTGATTTTTCCAACAGAATTTCAAACAAAAATATTATTTACGGTGTGCAAAACTCCATTAAAAATGTTTCGACTAAGACGGACCGTTTGGACCGCTGCTGTCCCCCATACGCAGGATTGACTTTCCTTCAAGGGTACACTCAGTCATAGTCCACGTACGCAAGTCGCGGATGTCATAGAAAGAGCCAAAGCACATTATTGCTATGGCAGGCCTTGACCCTACAAGTGTTATTGTGCCACCCTAGACAAGGTTTGCAAATAGTTCATTCAAAATAAAAAAAATGCTTTTGAACTTTCAGGCACCCACTGTAAACCTTTTTCTTAGCATACAGTTGCAAAAATTTACTTGAAAGTACATTTATACAGTGGTTTTAAGAGGGAATTTGACTGCAGCTAAATAATCTAATGATTTTAAATTATTGGCGAAACCAAAAATTAATATTAATATAAATATTGGCATTAACCAATAAGTGATAAATTAAAATAATAAAATTTCTTTCATCAAGCCATTGAAACGCATACACTTATTGCAAAACATTTTCATCAATAATGCAAAATCAGTATTTGGCCAAGGGTTCCCTTCTGTTGATTAAAACGTTAAGCTTGTGAACTAGCACGTACAGGAGCATGTTCATGCTACGCTTACTGACCATGGTAACTCATTGAAACAGCAACCCACCCATATCAAAATTCTGCACAATCAACAAGCAACATGCCAGTGACAGCATCATCAACATCATCATCATCAGCATCATCGCTGTCGTTACAAAAAATGCGGCAAGAGTTGGTAGGCAGCACCAGCACGAAACTCATCGCCCGGCAGCGAAACGAAGCTCTAGCTAAAGAGCTAAACACTTGATTACGTCTAATCCTCGCTCCCAGCGGGGGCGCCGAAGAAATTTCCCGGCCGAAGGTTAATTTCATTTCCGGCGGATCAGATTCGCTCGCCGTTGCCCGGGCCAGCCGGTACACATCCCCGAGCACATCGCCGTGCGGGGATTCTTCCGGCATTAGTTTGCGAAGGGGTATAGAATGAGATTTTTTGTTTCTCATCTCACTCAACGTGTGCATGTGTGCGAAGTGCGGTGCTGATCCCGATGTAATCTGTCTCTGGCCCAGCCCGGTTTGAGCCGATTGGGTGCGTATGTGCGATACGGTGGAAAAGATGCAACGGAGTAAAAAAAAAACGGAAACTAGAGGATTACCGTTCGGCTTCGAGGTTTGTCTATGCCGAGAGGCTTTCTCTCTATCTTATCAAATCAGGAAGCAGGAGGTGGGAACAAGTGAGCTCGTTGCGAAAAGCAGAAAATGCCATGACATCCTTTCCGATCGTTTCGCTCTCCGGTTTGCGCCGTCCTCGCCGCCTGGCAGGATGGGCATGGGGTCGGGAGAGCGGCGCGTTCCGGGCACGGCTTGCGAATAAACGAGTGCCCTGATCGATACAATATTCCGGCACGGCAATAGGATACGTAATGCGATACACATCCGACGATCGTCGGCTTTCGCAACGGGTCTTCACTTAACGTTTCTTCCTTTCTTACTCACCCACGGGATTTCTCGTGCCCCGACCGATGGCCCCGGATTGTGCTGGCAACGGTAGAGCCCAGCTGGTTATTGGAAAATTATGCCAAACGGTTATGACAATGCAGAAGATCCGGAAATGACATAATAACTGAGGGAAAAAGTGTCCGTTCCGATGGTTGGGCCGGGAAAACCGACCCTTCTGCGAGCCTCGAGTTTGCTTAGGTTTGCAAGTATGTATCCTTCGGCGCGTGGAGTGTGCTGCGGCAGTGCGGGGATCGGATCGTTCGATTGGATCGGCCAGCGATTTCACCCCCGCCGTACTATCCAGGGACGGATGACTAGCGCGTTTTTGTACCGAGTAGTCGGATGGGAGGAGTTTAACGTTTGCTGATTCAATCATCATTTTATGGCACAGGTTTTGGACATCTTCCGCCGAGGTCCTTCTGGTCACAAGAACGCCTGGCAATCAATTTCGAGTGGCTCTCGGTGCCGCACTTGCCGGTTGGGAAGTGAAAGTAAGTAAAATGTGGCACACTGCATACATCAGCATTACGGCACTTGCACCGTGCACTTGTCGCAATTTGACCCCTACGCGTCACATGACCGACTGAACCTGGTAGGGGGAAGAAGGGAGAAAAAAAAGATTTATTTCTGTAAGCAGCCTAGTTGTGGGACAAATTTCAGAGTGGCGGTTGAGTGACATTTTCGATAACAATTTTTGAATAGTATGTTTTTTTTTATTTTTTTGGAATTCATTTGAATATAAAAAATCAAATTTAAAATTCATAATCATAAGCACAAACCAGTAGGAAAACTGCTCTTTGCTTTTATTATTGAAGTTTAAAAGATCCTCACCACGTTTTAAAATTAACTGTGTAAAATATTATTGTTATTTCTGTGATAAATTAAACACAACAGTGGAAAAGATTTTAAAATTAAGATACACTTAAAACCAGTGTAAAGTGTAAAAAATTTGATTTTTGCTAACTGGAAGACAAGAACATGAAAGAAAAAAATCTAGTTGTTTTTTATCAATGTTTCTGGTGTTGTTTACTTTCATATTGCATTTCAGTTATTATATGAACACACGAAATACTTACTTATACTTAGTATACTAAGTATACTAAGAGCAAAAATCGTTCATAATATTTTGTAAGAGATACTTCGAAATTTGTGATATGTTTAATTTGTTCTTTAGCGATTATTCAATCAAATTGCTGTTTAAGTTTTTCAAAGCAACACTTTGTGTGTCTATTAAACAAAATTTGAGTTTAAAACTGAAGCACTCCGTTTTTAAAGGGAAGTGAGATTCATTCGTTCAGATTTTCAAGGATTCAGATTTATCTATTTTATCCTCACTTTTTTATCAATCTCAAAAACAATATTTCTTAATTTTTTATGAACAATATTTTTCATATGGCCTTTTTTTTTATAAAACATAAATCCTGTGTTTATTTGTTTCATCTCTATACATTAACTTTTTTCTTAACTTTCTTCATTCACAATCCAGTTTTTGTCGTTCTCTGATATTTGTATATAATAAGCAAAATATTTAATTATATTAGTCGATTTCTGTATATCATTGCCATGCAATATAGGATATACTAAATCGCTAAACCAACTTTTTTGTACACCTGATCTTCTACACAATATATCATCGTTTATTTTCCCATTTCCCTGAACCTCTGGACATTTTGAAAATATGTGCTCAATATCTTCTACCTGTCCACAATCATCGCAATTCTTGGTGTTGCTCGGTGATCTTAGTGGTAAAGGTATAAGCCAAGCATTTAAGACCCAAAGTTGTATCGAGCTACATGTTGACCACTGCCGTCTCCGATTTTCTGGTGTTCTAAAATTGTAATTAGTAAATGTGAATTAAAAACGAATCTTTTCAATAAAAATTTTTAATTTTTGAAATCTTTAAATAATTTATAAATTCAAGCAAAAGGGCCTGATCCAAAATAATACAATAATTTTATTATTATTTTATAATTAACCCTTTGCCAAAGATAATGAACACTTTGCTTAACTAAAAATTTTCTAAATTTTTTGAAAAAGAAAACCATCTCCATTATTTGTCGTCAATATCTTAATATGATATAATAAATATATGATGAATATGAATATGATTATTTCTAATCAACACTGTAAAATTAGGTGCAGTTAAAACACACAAAAAACTAATTCCTTTTGTTTGCTATGATTTAGCTGTGACTTTAAGAAATTGGAGCATTTTGACTACAAAAATTCTCATTAGCAATTTTTTTTCCAGTTTGTACAAGAATCCTATTTTTCTGTTGGATAAAAAAAAAAAAAGGTTCAAGTACGTTCCTGACCAAGTACGCATGAAGTACAAAAAAATACTGAAATATTGTCCGTCTCTACATTTTACCAAACACATCACCTTGTAGATGTAACGTACTGGAGAAGAATGATCCTTCCCGTTTTTCTTTTTGCTTTGCTGGTTCATTCGATTTTATTGCAATGGCTAATCTGTTCCGACCATTACCCGAACGAGACGAGCCATGTAAGTGGGTTTTTATTTATTTACCCCAGCTCGTTTCTTCAGCTCCAGTTTGCTTGGTTTGTGTACACACCGGGAGCCCGGGAAGGCTTTTCACACATTATGGACGCATGCCTGCCACGCAAATCGCAACCACAATCGACAACGCTCCTGTGGGAAGGAATAAAGGAACAGCACGAAAAACACATCCAGCAGCCCTCAATCAGAGGAAATGTGTGTACCAAGGGTGTAATGCTCTATAAGGGAAAAATGCAAGTGATAGTGCCTCGCAGATGGATGAGCGACCAGGATGAGGTGAACCTGGGCTGACGAGCCTATAAAGGAAATTGTTTCTCGATATAATAAACACATCGTTCAATTTGAAAACTGTTACAAATGCTTCTCGGACCTGGGCGGTAAGAACGCTACCGGATGCTGCCCATTTCCATCCCTCTTTTTCCCCGGGAAAACCGATTGCGTGCGAGAGTATTATAAATCCGTTTGCACATGCCAATCGATGTTGAGAAGAAACGACGGTTCTGGCTCGTTTCGGTAAATGGTTTTGGTGGCGATTTTCTTTTCGCCTTTTCCCCTTGCACTCGCCCAGGACTCGGTCCGTACCTCTGCCGTGAGTGAAACGGACGTCTCCCCAGTAAAGTGCGTAGGTTTACGGGCATGCTTTTTGGGGTAACCATTTCCGCATTTTTCGGAGGTTTTATATTTATTCAATTTCTTCGGTCCCTCTTCGAAGTGGAGCCTCTTACCCTGTGCTTTTCTGCCATCATGATCACCGCCATCATCACCAGTGTACAGTGTACGAGCGTTCACTCGGGGGAAACCCTACATCTTTACTGAGATTGGCATTTATGGGCACTCCTGCATTTATCTTCGCCCTTATTTCACTATTCCTGCCCATTTGGCTAGCCGTTTTCCTTTGCATGCGAATCCCTTGCTCGCAAACACACTAGAGTACACTGGAGGGAGCTGGGTGAAAATCCTCCCGGTGGAATTATTATTATTTTATTCACACTTTCCCGCACCGGGCACGCATATTCAATTCGATGAAGGATAATAATTTAGCCCCGCTGTCCCATTCTCACGTGTGGCCTTTAACGGGTAGCCCTTTGTGGGGGCAAAAAAAGGATTCGCAATTCAAACCAATGCCTGCCAATAGCATGTGCAGAATCGAGCATCGGAGCATGGGTGGAAAACGAAGGATAGTCCTCCCCCCTCTCGTTGGGTCTCGTTTTTTTTTTTCTGGATTCGAATGGAAATCACAGAGCTTGTGTGTTCGGAGAATATTATGCGGTTTCGAACCTTTTCCGGTGTAGCGCGTAGCTCAGGTTGGGCCGCCAGCGAGATGGAGACCGAGCAGTTCCGTGCGGTCCTTTGGTTTTCACTTCAATCAATTTCCACTTGCCCCGCCCGCTCGTCCACCGGTGGATTCAGAGATTGTGCAATAAAAATTCCAATACCTAGGTGGAGAATTTATTAACTCGATTATCGAGAGGGCTCCTGTAAATTATGACCGTAAGGGTTCCACAACCTAAGGCGGTGGAAAGCACACCCACTCCAGCTGGGAAAGGGAGCGAAAAATGGGTTTGGAATAGGTTGCCTACGAATAGCCTAAAATTTTGCACCGCAAGCAATTCTCAACCCCCCCTACGGGGGCAGGGTGATATTATGCCGGCAGGTTACTGAAGAGAGCACTTAACCTAGTGAAGGCGTACCGTAACACAAAAGTGGTGCGTAAAATGCAGCCCAACGTGAGGCTGTGTGTTCTCGGTTGGTTTTATGAGCGGTGAAGAGTTTGGAGGCAAGGTGAAAGAATATTTACGTGCGTATGATGATGTGGTTTTGGTGGTGGTGTCAACGGCGAAAAACTGCATCGCCACCAAATCCGTACGAAGTATGTGTGTGTGTGTGTGTGCCTGCTGAGAAATTATGCTGACCACTTTAGCGGAATAAATGACTTTATTAAGGGGCGATTTGAACGAGCTGATAATGAGGAATTTCTTAAACTGGAATATCATGGTTGGTGAAATACAGCTGATAAATTATTTGAAATACAGTTTGTTTCAAAAAATATTTTTTTTTATATTAAAAAAAAATATCGACAGGATTTTATTTCCATTTTATATTAAGAACTTCTTTTCTACAAAAAAATTGCTTCTTTGCGGTTGTTTCCATCCATTGAGATTTCATGAAAAAAAAAACATTTTTAAGGGAAAATTTACAGATAAAATTAAACTGTTTTCAAAACTTCCTTCTTATATTTTTTCCTCAAATTTCGAGGATTCTTTTTATAATATGCCCTCTTTTTAATTTCAAACACAAAAAAACCTATAAAATGTTTCTGCTTTATGAAAGACATTGCAAGGTTATGAAAATGATTTCTTTAATATGAACTGCAATCCTGAATGCTGGAAATATTAGGATAAAGAGGAATTGAAAAATTAATTAATTGTTTTGCCAACTTTTGAACTGTC
>KB671730.1:117884-130445 GCA_000349105.1 Anopheles epiroticus
AATTATCCAAAAAAAAATTGGCAAGTATAATTTTAAAAAGTTTTTACTTATCAGTAATTACTTATGAACCAAAATCAAACAAACTAAGACAATTTTTGTAAAATTTAGTAAAGTAAGCACTACTAGTGCATTAGATAGCATATCAAGCTCATATAAGTCACAAGATTCGTTAAGCAAACATCCTTTTTTTGCAGGATTTCTATCTTTTACATTGTAAAAATGCTTTAGTCAAGACAAAACTTCACAGACTTAGAAAGCTCAGCTTTCTTTGACTTGGTACGAATATAATAGGATTTTCAGTACGATATGTAAGATACTATGTATAGAACTCTGCCATAAAAATATATTGCTACTTTATCTGACTTTACTTTTGGTTCTTATGATTTTTTATAAAAGTATTTATTACTTGTGTTTGTTAACTACGCACTTTTTAGGATAGCAGGATAGGACGACTTTCTTTCTTTCTTTAAAGCTTGATTTTATTCAAGCTTAATTTAAGTTACTTGAGTAACTTGATTTAAAATATATGCTTACATGTTGATTGCTGTTTGGTGTATCTATCCTCTACTCTTTTTTCCATGCATCATTCAATTTTTCTTTTTCAAACAATATTATTTCTTCTATTGCAGCTTGTTTCAAATTGGTAATTGGCGGGTAAGAGTCTATGTAAATCAGAAGTCCCATCGCATTCCACTTGTTTGTCTTTGCACCACATGTTTTGCATCGCTTGGATGATTGTGAGGAATGAATGTTAACATAAACATACGAATAAATAAGAAATGTTCTCGTTTCTCAAGAAATTCGACCGAAGGACAGAAGAACTTTGAGGTTCTTGCACAAAAGGAACCAAAAATCCATCGTCCAAAAGCTTTCGAATTAGCAGTTAGCGAAACATTAGATTTGACAAACCCTCGCTATGATTCGATGTCTGAAAATGGAACAAATCCCATATGAAGCAGAGTTTGTAAACGAAATCTCCTGAAAATGAATTATAAGTACTTGTCTTTAGACAATACGGCCTGTCAGTATAAATGGAATAAAATAATAGCTTATTGGTGTTGCTTTCACTATCACCGGAATTTTGAAAACTCTATAACAATGCTGAGAGACTTCTAAGGCCTTTACGTTTTATCTACATACTAGTACATCATTATCGTTCTTGCATTAGCAATAATATTGTCAATCCCACTTTCACCATGTTGCCATTTGTGCTGCGACGCCTCCACTTTGCTTAAAATAGAACACTCACATAGCAAACTGCCTATAACCTAAGAAATGCAAAACACACACTCCAAAAATAGAGCACTCAGCAGCACTGGAACTTTGATACACTTGCAAACCAGCCAAAAAGTCATGTATAAACGTTCGATGTCCATTGGGTCCACCAGCCTTGAGCCCACAGAAAAGAGCAAAACCCACGACAGATCATGAATGTGCTCGGCCTGATGCGACCCGGCTCGTTCCGATGGTGCGCCAAATTGCTTCACACACTTAAGGGACACACGGAACTGGCCGTGAGGGCAATGCCGAGGGACGTACGCTACGGGTAGATTCACTTTTTGCGCCAAGCCTGGTCGAGTGTTCGGTTCGCTCCGGAAAGCAGTTTCCGTGATATCCGAACCCTTGTATCCTCCTTTGCCACCCGATCACGACGAATCTAAACTTTTTTTCCTTCCTTCAGGCTCGTGGTGCGCCTTTGGCTGTTGACAAATTTTTCCCATACGTCCCATTGCCATCGGAAAAAAAGAGAGGAAAAGGGGGACACCATTCCATGTCCCGTCCCGTGTCCGGTTGCAAGCATTTCCGAGCGTACCGAAGCTTTTTTCGCACTGTCGTTCAATTCTAACAACGCCGATAATAATGACGATGGTCCTTAACGCCCTTTCCGTCCACGCCTGACGAAGATGATCGAACGGAAAAATGTCTCAATGCTTTCGACGCGGACAGTGCTTTGCTTTTCGGCCACTGCCACCATTGTGCGGAAGGCGAAGGAGTTGGCCGACGGCTGCTGCCAAAGATAGTCGTCTAGTTTCGGGAAAAGGTCGCACAAAAACAGAGGATGCAGAAGCGAACGGAGGAAAAATCAATTCACTCGCCAGCAGCCCTGTTCGCAGCTAATAACGTGGGAAGTGGCTTTCTGCTCGCCGCCGGAAGGAAGTGCAACGATCCTTGAACTGCTGCCGATAAGTGGTCAAGTGTATTGAATCGAGAGTGCTCCTCGACATTGACGACACTGCAAGAGGTTGTCGATCTTGCCTGGCCCGTGACAATTGAACTGGTATGATGGCCGGCATAAAAGTGTACTCGAAATTTATGATCTGCTGGATGACCACTGTGTAATAGAAAGCCGTCGTCCGTGCTCGTCCAGTGCAATGTTTGGCAGAAATTGGAGTGAAGAACAAAAGAGGGAGAAGAAATATTAGAAAGAAAACAAATGTATAAAGCTACTCCAAAAGAAACAAAAAAATGCAACATTCAAATAAAGAAGAGAGCCAACAAAGTTCAATAACATGATAAACTCGAGATCGTAAACATCGCGTTCCGTGCCAACCGTTTTCGTGATTTCATGCTTTCGTTTGATCTTTTCTCTGTGATGTGTGTTTCTATGTTTTGTTTTTTATTCGCCATGCCTACCAAATGCTGTTTAGCAGCTTCACCTTGAAACTTGTGCCATTTTTGTATTTTTACTAATTTCCTTCCACCTGGCAGCATGCGGGTATTAAGTATGGTTTGATAGGTTTCGGGAATCGTCGATAGAAGCTCATTCACCCTACATACTTTAGTCTGCATCACAGCTGTGCATTTTGATCTGCCTAAAACTAGAACTTTTTGAAAAATTTTATTGTACAAAAGTTTAATCAATGCACAAGAACAAACCATACGTTTTAAAATAAAAGAAACACTTATGTGAGCACAAAGAAAATTATAAATAAATCTTTTCAAAAAAGGGAACTCAAGTTAAAAATGGCAAACATCGAAAAAATGTCATTAGCTCGTTCTCTTCAAACATTTTATTTCAATTGCTTTTTAGATCGATGTTTAAAACAAATGCTTCCTGTTTAACTTGTTTTGTGCATTTGTCAATGATTTTTGTTATGAATATCTGAGCGTTTAATAAAAAAAACAAACATGAAGCAATATCCTGCTTTGTTTATATTTTCAATTGATTTGGCAGTCAGTGATTTTGATTTTCCTGTAAGCCTCTGGTGCGTTTATTAACTGCAAAAAGCTAAAATAAACAAGCAATTTAAAAATGTCTGAAAATAAAGTTAAATCAATACAGCGCAGTTATTTACAGGTTAATTGTGAGTATACTGGAAAACATCTTGTTTTAACGGTTTATTTTTTTTATTGAAAATCTTGAAGTGTAAAAAAATTACCTGAAAAGCTGCAATATTTTTTATGAGCTAGCATCAAAATTTTACTTCAAATTTATTTCTTATTATAAATTTTCAAAAATGATGAAGTTCCGACCGTTATAAACGATATAAAACAGATTTTTTATCATCTCTTTTGACTGATTGGCATCTGGCACGCATTTTTCCCATTATACTTGCAGAAAGGGATGGTGATGAATGGGATAGCGAGCTTTTGGGAATTTAAATCACCAAATAATCACAAAATAACCATTGCTACTGCTTAAAAATAGGATCTTTTTCATTCTCAAACCAGTGTCGACTTACAATCTGATATATATAACTAGCAAGCCATTTTTTTATTCCGAAGTAACGACCAGGCCGTACATATTTATTTCGCCAGCCATGTATTTTTTATTCCGAAGTAATGGCTAGGACGTATTGCTTATTGCTTGCCAGCTATTTAGAAAAGGCAAAAACTATTGAAACCAAAACGAGGCCATACAAATCATTTTGCTCCCTGTCCTGATTGAAATCTTTTATAGAACACAGAATGTACCTTCTTCCATTTAAATTTTGGTGCACCCCAATAAATAAACTCTTTTCCATATAAGTTTACCAAGAACTGAATTTATACCGTTCCTACAAATTTATTAAATTCGTAAGATTTCGCAAACCATTCAACCGCCCAGTGATTCGATATTCGGTCTCTGTTAATCTGATTTACAAAGTCATCGCTGCTCCGATGCTGCTTTTATCCTGAATTATGGGCAGGTACAGCCACTATGTTAAACAATCTCCTTTTTATCATGCATGCACTCTCGAGAAACATAATTCGTTTCAAACGAGAGGTCACCGCTGCTTCACCCGACCGCCAGAACGGACGAGCGAACGAATGCAAGAAAATCAAACACACATCGCGCAGACGTCCACTGCAAATTTAATTCAATACAAAATTTATAATCTCACCATCCGGCGCATCCGATGCATATGTTTTCAATATCATTCTGCTACATCTCCCGTGGTTTTCTCGTTTCGCGATTTGTTTCGTCGTTTCGTTCCGGGGGCTTTTTCTCGCCATCGGGGGACACCCCGTGTGTGTGTGTGTGTTTATGCCGGCGGGTCGGATTGCCCGGGTTCGCCCGGGGTGAGTCAATATGAACGAGCGTATCACACACTTGCGATGCACTCGAATCGTGAGTTCTCGCTGGAACAGCGGTCCCAGCGCCGTGTGCTTCGAGAAAATGAAACAAATTTGTACATTCATATCGTCGAGTCGTGCCCGGTCATTGCGAGGCTTTGTGGACGGAGGATGGGACATCCGAGGCGTTGCAGGGGGTGTTGCATCAGGAACTCGGGGTGCACGAGAGATTTGGTGGAAAATTTATGAACCTCTGCAAAGCGTGGCCGTGTTTCTGTCGCGGTTGGGGTTGAGGCTACTTCGGGTGACACATTGAGGACAGGAGACACCAACCAGGTGAACCAAGCTGTTGAGGCGGTGCCACAGGTAAATAAACAACCCTTCTGCCGTGTGTGTTGTTTGAGATCTGCTGGTTTGGGTTTTTGGGGTCATCTTAGCGTCAGCATAGTCCCGATGGGTTGCATTTGTACACCACGACAAGCGACGATGCGTGTGAACGGGTCTAGTGAAACGGGGAGTGGGCATTTCTTCTCCTGAACTGCAGAAGTTTTCTGACGATGAGTTGGAGAGGGTGTTCTATGTACCAAAAAAACCATTGCAAAAAGCTATGGATAAATTGCAAAGTCATTTTCAAAGTCTCCAGTTGGGTTGAAATCAAAAAGGAATTGATGAAGTTGTATGTTTTTTTTTTTATTAGTTAACCTTGGCCGTATTAATGACACTGTGTAACACTTTTGGATTTTTACGTGACAACGCGTTTTTCTTTACTCTCTCAATTAACAAACCCGGATTCATTCACGACTTACACTCTCATATTATTTCCTTTATAAGCAACTTAATCATAAGTTTATTTAAGACTAAAAACTGTCTCAACATTTTCATTTCATCATCAATCATGAATTGAGAGCAAAATTAATGTATTATTATGCTAAACAATGTCAGATACACGTGGTAGTAAAAAGCTAAATAAATCTATAATACACCTAGAAAATTCATGTTCTTAAATACCAAGAACTATACCCTGTTTTCTAACGTATTTAAGCTGCTTGAAAATATTCGGTTATGGAAGGTGCTCTAGATTGTGAAATGGTTTTGAACACAGAGGACATCTTTCACAGAAACACACAAATTTGTAGAGAGCAGTGATAGACACACATTGTTTTATTTCTTTATCTCATAACAATATTTTATAATTTATTTGATGCAACAAGCAATTATGGTGTTTCTTTCATAATAATATCTGCAGAAACTTTGAAAGAAGTCGAATGTAGAATTCAAAGCGTCATAATTGCTCAGTTCACATTCAAATGCTTCTCCAGAATTAACTTCAACATATCCAAATATTCATCCATTAAGTATTTTAATCTAAACAATTAAACATGTTAAAATAATGTCTGTCCACTCGCAAGCTTCATTTAGCCGCAGAGATCATAAAGAGCTCAAAACCATATTCTCTATAGAAATTGTGCATTCAACAACTAAAAGGTTCTCTATCGCCAACCAATGTTTTTCTTTTCAGGCAGAGGTCATCAAACTGTCAATTGTTGTACTATGTTTTACACCTGTATCAAAAATTCAAAATTTTGCTTATAGAACATAAAATTAATGACAAAAAGCGAAACATTTGATCTATTTTACCTTTGCTGACTAAGTAGCTTTAAGCTAAACAACAGGGCCATCGCTATCGCATAAAAAAAACCCTTTAATGACTGTCTTAGAGTACTGAATTGAAATATTTTATCTTAATAGTCTACCGAAATAATCAAAAGCTCAAAATTTTGTTTTTTTTTATTTTATTCGGTAGAAACGGCCAGACCGATTCAAATTTATTTTAACCATTATGAAAAACAAAGGAGGAAGCAATACGGCCTGAATAAAAACGAATGACAAAGGACGTTTTGTAGAAAGAAGAGCGCTAGATGTTTAACCAGATGTATGTAAGTTTTACAATAACATCCAAATAACTGTTCAAATACGTTCAAATTACTTTTTTGGTACGGATTAATCCTCCAAAGATATAGTAACTATGAGGAAATAACGGTTCAACTTTTTGCATATCAAAATTTTTGCATATCTACCTATTATTCTTGTTGCTTTCGATGCTCAATGCTTTAATAAGTGAATATTGTCTAGATATATGTTTTTTCTCTTTAAATACTGTTGTACAGAGTTATTTACACGTATCTGCTATTCTGTTGATGGTTTGAGATTGTTGTGCTCATGAGAGAAAAGTTTTGATCTGTTTTAACATTTCCAAGTTTAAGTCCAAAACTCAAATTTACCAGATTAAGTGTTCTGCTAGCAGAAGTTTCACTGAAACTGTTGATTTTTTTATTTTTTTTTAACATTGGTTCTTCAATTCAAGAAGATCATAAATCATTCAAACCTAGTTAAAGACCTAAATGAAGTCAAATGAAATTTTCTTTCGAATAGAATAACGATTCCATGATACTCATTTTCGGCTCTTTTAAAAACAAGTAAATGAAGCAAATAACGTTCATCTAAAGAAAAAATCTGATCATTTTCGTTTACTGATTAGATTCTCTTCGCATGCGCGTTAGTTGAACGATCGGAAAAACTAAATTAAAACATATCCATTAAATCTCATCACCGATTCAAAGGGATCGGATCTTTCATTTTAGCAGAGAACATCATAGCACCTACCCGTAATGGATACGATTCTGAGACGTTCCCCCCGAAGCCCCAAATGGAAGGAATTCCCTTTTTCGTGCACCGATCTCCCGCACCAACATCTCCTGCCGTTCCCTTTTCTAGTAAACTTCCTGCAAAGGAAAACCTCCTGTCTGGTAATAACTATATTTCCTCCGCTGCATCAGCTAAATGAGCTAGCCCGAAGGCTCGTCGTTGCTTTTTGCATCCCAAAGTGAAAACACTGGCAGCAAAGGGAATCCTGGCCAACCCCAAGCGAGCGTGGTGGAAAATAGCAACAGGCTCCCCGATTTGGAAGCGGGCACCGTTCGCTTTCTCGAGCCGGGTTTGAAACGATACCGTCCCGGCTGAGATTGTTGGTTGAAATTTACGATAATCGTTGCCATTATTACCTATTGAAAGCTAATAATCAAACGTTTTACGGGCGCGCATCGTCCAACGGGCCGCTCTGTGCCGTGGATTTGCACAGGGACGCCGTCAGTGGGGTGGGATGTTTGCACTTCTTTTCCCTAGACCCGATGGGATGGAACGATTTTTGCACCATGTAACGGAGCGGGCGAAAACGGAGAAAAGTTTCCTTCACCACCCCCTTCTCTTCCGGAACCGGTGGGGAGGAAATCGGGGACAGCGACGATAGAACACCGAAAGACAACTAACCGAGTGGCTATGACCCAACGGGAACGCTGCGGTCATTACTTTTCCCCCGTCCGTTGAGGCTTTCACCCCCTCTCTTTTTCCCTTTTTCTTCCTTCCATCGCCATCCCACCTCAGGCTTACATTACCCGATATCACCGTTGTCGGCTGTCGTTATGGTTCGTGTCGTCTGAAGTTGAAGGTAATGAGAAATTCGATTACCTCTAATGAGGTCAAGCCATTGACGTACCACGGTGAGTGATCGGAGCAACAGCAAACAGCAGCAGAACCGAGCAGCTGACGTGAATCCGTGACAATTAAGCTTTCTCGCCCCCCCATACCCAATCCCATGCCCCGTCCGGAGGGTCTTGAAACGGTGCCTGCCGCTTTCCGGTGCTTTCCGAAGCCGAGCCAGTGGTACACGAACGGCTGCAAATCAAAGGATGACAGAAGTGGGCCTCGATGGAGTGGAAAATGCAAACAAAATCACCCCCATTATGCAGACAACGGTTGAATCATTTGATGAGCGATTTTGACTCATAAATTGAAATATTCCGCAACACGACCGAACGATTATAGCCGGCACTTACTCGGATTCAATTTGCCTCCACTGGCAACGCTTGATTGGTAGGAGTAGGTATTTATGTATCTGATTGTTTTTCGTTTTAGCGTTCAATATTTTTGAGCTTTCCTGTTCGTGTTTTTTGATAGATAAATTTCCCAAAAATCGATGCATGTCTTCGAAGCGTGGCTGATGCTAAATTTTCAATGATTAAGATTTTATTTGATTTTTTGCAAAAAGTGATTTTCTTTCTTCTTCTTGAACAAATCAGTAGCTATGTTCAAGATGTTAGTTCTAGCAATGTTTCAACAGAAAGAAGTGGAATGGAAAGTTATCGGTCCTATGACAGTTTCATGCTTACTCCAATTTGGAACTTTTTTTATATTTCCACAAACGATTCAAACAGGAGTCTTAAGCAATACGGCCTGGCCGTCGCTTATGACATAAAAAACAGAATTTCTGAGTTTTCAGTAAGTTTTCAAATAAATTGACTTAAAACGCAAAATTTAACAAACGTTTTGCAAATGAAGAACCAATTTCAAAAAATACAAAATGACTTAGAATATGTGCTTCGTTGACATAAATAACTAAGAGTATAACTAGGTCATAGTATAACAAAGGGCCGGCTCGGTGGTCTAGTGGTAACGGCGTAAGCCTGTCAAAAGGCCCATCGTTCGAATCACATTCGGACTGCTGCCGCCCCCCATACGCAGGATTGACTATCTTAATATGGATGGGTACACTGAGTAACAGAAAGGTTAGGAAGGTTGGTTATGCCTTGTTCCTACTGGATTGTTGTGCCGCCTAAGAAGAACAACAACGACAAAGTTCAACTTACAATTGAATAGCTATCCTTCATCTTCCATTCTACAAAGGACACACTTGCTCGTGCCAATGTGTGTCCTGTAATTCAGATTCTCAACACTGAAATACCTCTATAATCAGTGTGGGACCTTAAGCCAGTCCTACACCGTTATCGCTAGACCATCTTTCATAATTTACGAATGTACAGATGGTGCAGTTGACAATCCAAAAACTACAAATGTGCAAACGATTTTGTCGCAAGCTTCACAGACATAAATCCTCATACTGTAAATTTCGACTGATACTATCATAATACTTGTTTCACAACTGTATCAATATTTCTTATCAACATACTTCTTTGCTAGTTAATATGGTATTTCATTATGGCATTAAGTTAACATTTTTTATTTATCTTAGACCTAACAAGATGTTACAAGATAGCTACATTTATAACCAATTAGAAAGATAATCAAAAAGCTACGAAGATGCACAGAACGAGAAAGGTTTGCTTTCTCTTAGCATTGGCACATAATTTTCAATGATTTTTTTATACAAAGAATGTGTAATGCATGTTTTTGCAGAGGATATAAATAAAGGACCCATTAATTACTATTTAAATACATAACATCTTTTTGGATGTGTTAAAGAAACAAGACTTAAATATATTAGTATTAATTTCTTTTGCGTGTTGATTCCATTAAATAACTGACTCAAATAGAGAAACATCTATCTTATTCTTTACAATCATTCTGGTTTTATTTGCGTCGTGTGAGTCATTTCTGGTTTACGAGACTTATAACACCACAAAGTTGGATAGTCAATCCTCACTGGGGGTGAATCATTCAAATGGGACTCCAGTTCGTTGGTGTGTGAAGATCGGTGCCTGGATCACCTCCAGACTTTCGAAGTATACTTTATGGATAATTAATAAAATTTAATTAATAATACTAATAAGCACATTGAAATTATTTTACATGGTCGATAGTTTCAACAAAAGTATTTTATTTAAATAAATTAGAGCTTTGATGAGATTAGTTATAATACTTCAGTTGAAGTGCCCTTCATGTTCCAATAAATATGCAATTATATATTACACTGTTTTGTCCCCATTGAGTGCAACAGCAGCTGTCGAGCGGAAGCCCGCGCCACTTGATCCCCAAATTAGGTCAGCGCCGTTTACTGCACGCCAAATTTAGCGTCCATTGTGGGTTAATTGAATTTTACTACCGCCGACCGCCCGATGCATTGATTGCTGGGTTTATGTTTCGTTAATAAACTTATTACTTCCATCACCGCTGCCGAAGGAAGCGACCGCCGCTGCAGCTGTGCGAACAGTGTGCAGAGTGACATCATGTAACGAATCGACCCACTAAATCGCTTAAGTACTCTCATGCATGCCCTCCATCCAGCCAGCCAGCCAGTCAGCCAACCAGTGCCTTTTGCGCCTAAAGAGTGTCTCCTTTAATGATGATGCCTGACTCTTCCACCGCCTATCGCTTCGCCTGCAGACACTCTTGCCGATGCTGTAGTAAGTTCAGCCTTCTCAAGAGGCAGGATGGCAGAAAAATAACCCATCCTTTCCAGCAAACTTCGAGCCACGCCACGGGTCGGATGGGTGATTCAGTAACGTAACGTTCCGCGGCTTAGCGGGTACCTATGTCCTTAATTACAGCTACTCCTTCCAGAAGTGGCAACGGTAGAGGCAGCGGTAAGTTCTTCGCGAGAACGAGAACTTTCCCGCTCGGCTCACACACACACACACAAACACTTGAGCACACTCTTCTCTGCGCCCAGGATCTGAAACGGAAGTAAGTAACTCGTAAAATCATAAGATACTTTTAAGGCTCTTTTTCGGGCTTTGCAGGCCATTTCTGCATCCGATTGGCTGCCCTGCTCCCGTAAGGATTATTTCCACCGCCATATTTCGGACACTCGGTGCACTCCAGGGGGAAGCAGAATGGTTCGCGCTTGGTTGCGTATTTAAGCTGCGGCTTTTAATCCGTACGTACCGTGGCTGGCCCAACGGGAAAACGGAACCCGCGAGCCGCCAAGACTTGAAATCTTCCACCAGCCAAGCACACTTGGTCCAAAGTATATGACTCAATTAAAACGTAATCCGCTAAAGTCACATAAAATGGGACTGCCGAGCGCATGTTCCGCTTTTCCAGCATCTTCGCGGGGATCCCTGCCCACTCCATTATGTTGCCAAATGGTTTGCATTGCCGCCGTTGCTATCAAACTACGGCGTCCCAGTAGGGCGGGCACGAACGAGCGAATACTTTACGATCAGATTAATGAGTGATTTTGAAGGAGGAAGGCATGCGTGCACGTAAATGCGGTACGGATGGTGTGATGAGCCTCGGGGAATGTTCTAGCGGCTACCTAAGGGGAGGAAGCTTTACCAGTCAACCCAGGCTGAGTGGTGTTTTATGGTGGGCATAATTTCGGTTCGGTTTAAGGGACATCCCAATTTACGGGCCAGCGGGGCGGTTTCGTTAACCCAAAAGGGAAAAATCTCCTTTTCCGCACTGCATCCCGGGAGCTTCATTCGTTAGAAGTGCTTAAGGTGCGTTTAATTTGAAACATTTTGTAGGAAGCTTACACATTTTTTCTGCATCTTATTTCGCTTCTTACCCATCCTTGCCTCATCGTAAAGGATTGTGCCACCCCGGGAGGGGAGGGATCAAATATTATGATCCGCGAGTAGTACGGCGCAAGACGGTGCTGCTTAATTTGGATTTAATCCTTGATTTTGTAATTAAACGGTGCACCTTAACACAGGAGGAAGAAAAGGGCACTTTATGTGGTGCACTTTAAAGCGATTTAAAAGTATTAAGATGAAATAACTCTCGTAGCTTTTACCTTTAGTGTAAGGTAGTAATTTTGAGATCGTCTTTTCGCTGGAATACTACCGTGGGGCTTAGCTCAAGTGACTTTTATGTGATTTAATATTAAAAATGGTGAACCGGAAAAGTTGTTGGGCAGATTAATGTTTGATCTGAAATAAAGTGTGCCGGTGTGTGAAATGAGTGTCAGTGTGCATAATGAGACTAAATCAGACCTTTTAAAATGTTTGACAAACGTTAAAGCTTTATTTGTTGGAATGAGAAATATTTTAATCCCAGTATAAAGTTTGGGTTTGTTCAGGAGTTTTATTTTTACGTACAAACTAACATATCCGTTGCATTAATCTTCAATATCCAAAAGCACGTTTTCTCCAACTTCACTCACATAGCTGGTGCCGAACGCATCAATGAAAAATTCCAACAAATATTTGCTTCAAAATAATTTATTCTTATCATTTATATCGACTGTTTTGTTACTAACGAGGGATAGAATTGACACTTTCCTGTGACACTGTAAATCACTGCTGATGTACGACGATTCATCGACGG